>JACTAT010000052.1:5325220-5478115 GCA_014526335.1 Chrysaora quinquecirrha | reverse complement strand
AATATAATTTGGGTAGGGGTATGTGCAGCCTATATGGGTGCTTGATCTGCTCATACAGAAATGCTAGATCTGCTATCTGTGAAAGTTTGGTATCGCTATCAGAGTGGTTCAGTTGGGATAAATCTCACTAGCGTGTTGTGTAATCAGCTAGATCCATCCCAAAATGGTTTGTATCGGTGCATCATCCCAACCAACCAACGCATTCAATCTTATGCTTTGATCCCATGAGAAACGGATGTCCAGTTTCAGATACACGCTTTTTTTTTATAAGGAACCACTTTATAAGGAACCTACATGTAGAAGGCCCGGAACTTTAAAGAACTTATACTACAAAGAGAAAATCATTAAGGAACTTTTCAATGTTCAATGCTATTATCACTGCAAATAACCAAGAATTAGAAAGCCTGTTCCATTCATTTGCAGTCGAAAATCACATAAATTGTACGTTAAGCATGTATCCAATGTTTCTTTGAGTAGTCTCGAGCTTTGCTCACATGCAAATGTCTCTCTTTTATTGTCAAGACCACTGTATGTACAGTTAAAATTAAGGAACTATTAAGGAACTTTTGGAACTACAATGGCCTCAAAAGAGGCCCGAAAATAAGGAACTTTAAGAACTAGGCCATGAGGTAGGTTCCTTATAAAAAAAAAAGCGTGTACATCCTAATCTGTACCTCCACTAGAATTAGAGTATAGCAGGACTAAACTGCTGATTCACCCTATTTTCGTTTTACTAACCTACTAACCAACGTATATGCATTGCCAAGTTTTTGGTAATGTACAGTACTGTGTAGATAGATAGATCATTTACACAGGAAAGCTAGTGGGTCCCCCCACTATTATCCATGCCAGTTTGAGATTGCTGTCAGAACAATCAAGTTTGGGATTGATCCTTTTTTTCATGTTGTGTAAACGGCCCAATAAGTCCAAAGCTGGCAGTCAGTGGCACTGACAATGAGCAGGGTATGTCCCCTCCACTTGTGTTATTAGGCCACCAAAACAAGAACCAGCTCTCTTAGCCAGCATTGGCACTTGTGAGAAACAGACCCAAAGAAATTAAAAATCATATTTTCTTAATATCTAATACACAAATTTATAAGATAATTGAAAAAAGCTGTTTTATACCTCAGTTATTGCAACTGAAACAGAATTTATGGCTTCGTTCAGCGGAGCCATCTTGCTCACGCGGGAAAATCGCCAAAAAGGAACAAGGTGACTGTCGGACTTGAATAACATGCACTGGAAAGAGGTAACAACAACAGGGGGCCAGAAGGAGGAAGAAGAAGGTTGGGGGTGGTTGTGGACTAGTGGTTGGGACAGGGCAAGCTAACATGGATTACAAAGCCACACCAAAATTAGATGCTTAATTTTCCCCAATTTTGCCTAGAAAAAGAAGACAATCTTCACATCATGACTCAAAGGCTTTGGCTAAACGTTTTCGTCAAACATCTGAGATTTGCTGCATGCCAAACAAAATGTTCTACCGTTTTGCCACTACGCCACAACTTCATCGCAAACATTGGTTGGCAAACATTATTTGGGGATCTATAGGGGTGTAAAAAACCGTAAAACCCGTAAATTTTTGGTCAACACCTTTAAACCGTAAAACCGCACGAAATTGCAAATTGAAAAACCGTAAAACCGCTCTCAAAATGTCGAGAAACCGCAAACCAAACCGTCATGCCCAAGGACCCCTCTTTTAGTACTAAAGAAGCCCTGAATGCCAGGGCGAAATATTAGCACTCGACTGTATGTTTAACTGTGTTTTTCTTTCTGTGTCTTATCTGTAGTTTTGTGTCCTTTCTAAAATAAATTATGAAAATTTTTTGTTACTTACAAGATGAAATTGCTTCTGTTTTGATGTTTTTCAACAGAGAGTTATAAACAATTCAGCACCCGGAGACATGTTTTTTGACTTGGCAAAATTGTTTGTAAAACAGATCCAAAATGTTTGACCAACAATGCTCGATATATGACCAGAGCCTAAAAGGTCATGTATAATGTAGAGTTTCAACTCACACTTGATGATCAAATATTGTTTGTCAAACGTTTGAAATTCGCTTATTCAGCATGTTTTAATGTTTGATCACGTCATAGAACATTACCTGACAAGCAGCATTTGTTGCGCTTGGATTGTTTTAAAATAGTTCAAAAGCTTGATGCTAGCGAACGATATTTGATGAGCAATGTTTTGCGATGTGGCTAAACATTAAAACATTGTTTTTCTTGTCAAACAAACTGATTTCTTATGTTTTGATCATTTAGACAAGGCCATGAGTACCCCGATTTCCCCTAATTTCGCGAAGATTTTCTCAAAAGCGATTCTTTCTGACTGAACTGTTTTAGTTCAAAACAATCTTTTAGTTGGTGTTGAGCAGAAAAGAGCTTAGTTTGATCGCTGCCCGAATCACTGTTGCTTAGCCCCATGGTGGTACTATGCAGGAAGCACGCACCCTGATGTAGCTATGTGCGCACGCGCATATATCCTGCGCGTAGACCTAAAGCAACGTTGCTCAGAAACAGATAAGAGAAAAACCACTTCACATTAACCACAAGTTTCTCTATATGACATATACTAACAATTACAAGATATCATAATAAGAACAGCAAGACAACAAACAACTATAGCATCAACACAAACAAGTGCTTCGTCATACAGAGTATAAATAGTCCATGGTAAATAAAAAAAAACAAACGGTAAAAATTTCGTAGCAAGAACACGCGAAGATGCAAGTTGAGTTAATGTTCTCACCCGGGTAATGCCTGTGCGGTAACGTGGAGAGTATGCAATACAGTGGAGGATATTTAGTACAGTGGAGGGGTAACATCAGTACGGTGAAGAGATATCATCAGTACGGTGGAGAGATATCATCCGTACGGTGAAGAGATATCATCTGTACGGTGGAGAGATATCATCAGTGCGGTGGAGGGATATCATCAGTACGGTGGAGGGATATCATCAGTTCAGTACTGTCAGAACTCAACATTCTCCATCGTACTGAAGATATCCTCCCACTGTACTGATGATATCCCTCCACAGTACTGAATATCCTCCACTGTGCTGATGATATCCCTCCACTTCGCTGATGATATTCTTCCACTGTACTGAATATCCTCCACTGTACTGCAAACCATACACTCAATTGGAAATGCACAGACATTACCCGGGTACTTGTTTCTTCAGCGTGTTACACTCTCCTGTACTGAACAAGTTATTAACTAAGTAAAAATCTTGAATTAGCGTCACGCATGGGGATATGGTAGCCAAACTGAATTCAATTTGAATTTCATTTAGGGCAAAAAACATCAACCCCCCCCCCCCGGAAAAATGTGTGTAACACTTTTGTCATTGAAGCATGTAGTCAAATCAGGGGCGAAATACAAATATAGTTTTGCATTACTTTATTGGTTTGTTTAGAAATGAAGTGCGAGTTTCCCTGGATAGTCCACCGAACAAGTTCACACTGCATAGTGGCGTGGCCAAGGGCGGGGGGTCCACACTTGTGTTGGATCTAAAACAGTGCACGTTGAGAGAATATTCGCTATTGCCATGTTAAAGGGGTCTTACACAAAGTGTACATTTTGCAACACCCCCGTCCAAAGTCACTATCTGAGTGTCTTTTGAATTGAGATCGGTATGGTTCCGGGGTACACATTTTTTTTATAAGGAACACCTTTATAAGGAACTTGAGGCTGAAAATTCCCAAAAAATTAAGGAACTTTAAGGAACTGTCGAGGCTCAGATGAAAAACTAAGAAACTCGTTTTTAAAGAACAAGACCGTTTGTAAGAAAAAGGAACAGAAGTACAATATATTTCCCATCGTTCTTCCACAAAAGGCTCCATTTATACTTAAAGTTAGAAATGAAGAATAGTTTTTATGAATTTGCTGTAAAAATTAGTATTTTTACATATTCCACGAGAAGGAACAGTATAAGGAACTTTAAGCCTCATTTTGTCGAAAAATTAAGGAACTCCAGCCTCAACTCAGACAAAAGGTTCCTTATAAAAAAAAACGTGTAGAGCAAGTGTAAATAATAATTTCAAAAATGTTTTGTAAAATAGAAATTCAGTTTGACCAGGGCCAGAGAAACCAAGTAAAGTACTCCAAAACAACAAAGCCGAGTGAAGCAAAGTTTGTTTTATTAGTATAACCGAACATAAGTAACAAGGAACCAACATGTTTCGATATTAACAGTATCACCCCATGTAATGTCTGTGCAGTACGGTGGGGATGTGCAGTACGGTGGCGGATGTTCAGTACGGTGGGGGATACCATGATTGCCGTGGGAGGCATCTTGCAGTACGGTGGGGATGTTCAGTACGGTGGGGATACCATGATTGCCGTGGCGGATGTTCAGTACGGTGGGGGATACCATGATGACTGTGGGGATACCATGATTGCCGTGGGAGGCATCATGATTGCCGTGGCGGATATTCAGTACGGTGGGGATACCATGATGACTGTGGGGATACCATGATTGCCGTGGGGAGGCATCTTGGAGTACGGTGGGGATGTTCAGTACGGTGGGGGGATACCATGATTGCCGTGGCGGATATTCAGTACGGTGGGGGGATACCATGATGCCTGTGGGGGGATACCAAGATTGCCGTGGGGAGGCATCATGATTGCCGTGGCGGATATTCAGTACGGTGGGGGGATATCTCTGAGTACGGTGGGGATGTTCAGTACGGTGGGGTAAAATATGATCTAATCAACTAAATCATGGTAAATGAGAGACGGGGGCTAAATATTTCTGCTTCAGCAACAATCGTCGAGCCTCTCTCCATTTCAAGCGATATTCTTAGCTTCTCAAAGCTCAATGGGATACAAATGGGATACAAGTACTTCGTTTCGCAAATTTTGGTTGATTTCAATACTCAAACTGCTAGCCTTACTTGGTGCATTGAGCAAGTATTGCTTGAATTGGCGGTCCATTTGTTACATAATTAGAATGATACTCAAAACCCAAAAATATTGCTGAAACTCTGGACAATTCATTGTAACTTGAATGATAAAGTTTGCAACGAGCGACATCAACATTTATGAAAATGTCTCTGTTTTCGTAGGAGGTTTCATTTTGTACTGTATTTAGTTGAAATCTGGTGAGATGAATATTACAAGTATTTGCAACTTATAAACGCATCCCACAATGTAAAGCTCTTCAAAGAAGACAAATTGTGTGATTGTTATTGGAGCCACAATTGGAGAGGTTACGTTACACTTCAAACAACGTCTTTCGTAAGCCTCAAGGTACACGATGTTGTTTCGTTTAAGTTTTCAAAAGCTTGCCAGCAAATACTTGTTAAAATTGCATTTGCCACAGCAATATTATGCATGAAATGCTGTTCATTTAAACAGTGAAAACATCTCTTTCACATATTCGCCTTCATTCCATGAGATCCGTTTACTATAAAGAAACACTAACAAACTATGGAAAAGAAATTTTTAAATTTTGATATTTTCGTCAATCTGCAAAGTAGCTCTTTAGCACTTTGGTAATGAGAAAAATGAAACAAGAAAGTTTGAGTATTGAAATCAACCAAAATTTGCGAAACGAAGTACTTGTATCCCATTTGTATCCCATTGAGCTTTGAGAAGCTAAGAATATCGCTTGAAATGGAGAGAGGCTCGACGATTGTTGCTGAAGCAGAAATATTTAGCCCCCGTCTCTCATTTACCATGATTTAGTTGATTAGATCATATTTTACCCCCACCGTACTGAACATCCCCCACCGTACTCAGAGATATCCCCCCACCGTACTGAATATCCGCCACGGCAATCATGATGCCTCCCACGGCAATCTTGGTATCCCCACAGGCATCATGGTATCCCCCACCGTACTGAATATCCGCCACGGCAATCATGGTATCCCCACCGTACTGAACATCCCCACCGTACTCCAAGATGCCTCCCACGGCAATCATGGTATCCCCACAGTCATCATGGTATCCCCCACCGTACTGAATATCCGCCACGGCAATCATGATGCCTCCCCACGGCAATCATGGTATCCCCACAGTCATCATGGTATCCCCCACCGTACTGAACATCCGCCACGGCAATCATGGTATCCCCCACCGTACTGAACATCCCCACCGTACTGCAAGATGCCTCCCCACGGCAATCATGGTATCCCCCACCGTACTGAACATCCGCCACCGTACTGCACATCCCCACCGTACTGCACAGACATTACATGGGGTGTGACTATTATACAATAAAGAGACATTTGTTTATGAGCAAAGCTGAAAGCTAGTAAAAGAAACATTTCATACATGCGTAACATACAATATATGTGAGTTTTGACTGCAAATAAGTGAAACTGAATTCCTAATTCTTGGTGTTTACGGTAATGAAAATATTCAAAATTGAAAAGTTCCTTAGTGATTTAATCTTTAGCAGTTTAAGTTCTCAAAATTTCATGAGAGGGTCATGGGGGGCTGAGTGAAAAACCATCAATTTTTGAGCCAAAAACCGTACAAGCGTACATATTTTCCTTAGAACCGTAAAACCGCCCAGAAATCGCAAACTGAAAAACCGTAAAACCATATTTTTTGAAGGTAAAAGCCATAAAACCGCTCTCAAAATGTCAAACGCCCAACAACCCCCTCTTTCTTTAAAGACCAGTAGGCCAAATTTACCAATATCTGCATAAATGTTGTGGCAGGTAGCGGGCCGAAATCGGTTGACAGTTCAGATTCGAAAAATCACATTTGGAACCTGAGAACGAGCCAGAGCTCGAAGGAGATCTGGTTATTCTAACTAGCCACGGGGGAAAAAGTAAGGAGCTGGTTCTCAACTTGGGCTGAGGGGTTGAAAATGCGATGCTATCACGCTCCCAGCTGGTCTTATAATACTAATTTTATATTAAAGGGGTAACAGTTAACCAGACTAAACCCCATGAAACAGAACAATGCTAAGACTCTAAGAGAGATTAGTATGTTAACTGCAATGATTAATTTGTCAGTATATTGTCTATAATAGTTTGTTAACACTCCTGAGTGTAACACGGGTTAACACGGGTTAGTTAAAGTTTAGTTCTGTTTACCTGGAGTCGTGATGAGTCCAAATCGCCTCGAAGTTCTGCGTGTAGTTATATAGGTATAAACTGAACCACAAGTCTGCTGCATACTAATAATCTAAGGCATACCAT
The DNA here is from genome assembly GCA_014526335.1 of Chrysaora quinquecirrha. Lineage (NCBI taxonomy): Eukaryota > Metazoa > Cnidaria > Scyphozoa > Semaeostomeae > Pelagiidae > Chrysaora > Chrysaora quinquecirrha. The sequence goes on along the minus strand of JACTAT010000052.1, from coordinate 5,470,958 downwards.
TGCGATAGCATCATCTTGATGATAATGCCGTAAGTGCAAGCACTGCGTCTATTTCTCGATGACTGGTAAGACCGCTCGTCCTAAAATAATAGAAATATATCTTATTTCTTGGTCTGGGATTTTGAGAGCTAAAAGTGATAATTTAGTGTCTCGAATCTCCAACAGATAACTTCTAATAGACCTTTTAAAAAGAGATCTGGGTCGGGCACGACATTTTTCTGGAAAATGGTAGGCATATCGAGTAAGGGAATCCTCTCCATGGAAAAAGACCGGAATTGCAGTCGTTTCAGAAGAAGTAGTGCAGCAGATTTTACTCCAAAATCACGAATAATAGAAGAAAAGGACAGAAAAGGGAATCTGCGACAGCAATTTTTAAAATATCTGCAGAAACTCAGGAAGCAAGATGCAACTAACTTACAAAACGGAAAATACTTAAATTGATCGGTCAAACATTTGTTGTAAAGCAAACTTGAAATGTTGGACCAACAATGTTTGATCGTTTGGCCAGGGCCTAACACATGACGGCAAGACTTAAATTAAGCCAATGATAGTCACCACTAACAAACTGCACTCATACAAAATTAAGAGTAAATTTAAAGTTTACATACCTAAATTGGTTATGCAGCCTACTATCATTCATTGCTACGGAGCGAGCTAACTCTTCTGAAAATAACGTCATGCCTGATGACGCAACACTAGATGATGTCATAACTTCTGATGACGTCATAGGTGACGATGAAGACGATTTTCGCGTCATCTCTGCATCCTTGATTGAAGATTCCAAGATTGAAGATACAGGTCTTGATTTTTGTTTTGCTTCAGCTGTCAAACAAATGACAAACTTAGTTTAATGGAATTATGAATGCACGTATATTTTTATAAGAAACTAAAAAATTGACCCAGTACTAAAAGTTTCTTAAAATTTTCAGATTATATGAGTACTGAAAGTTTCTTAAGCGTTTCTTGAATATCCATATTGGCAACAAAGTTATTCTATCTGAATCATGTTCCAAACCCATTTATCGATCGTATTTGAATGCATATGGGTTTCCTGTTTGTCTGCTTGTCACAGAGATGCTTTATTGCAGACGAAACACGGGAAATAAAAGAACATCTTTCACTCTCCGAGGTGAAAATTTTCCAACGTAAAAAATCTCAAGTACTGGAGTTTCTTAAATTTTTACCACTCGAGAGTTTGGGTTTCTTATAAAGGGTTTCTTATAAAAAAATACGTGTATGAGTATGTATGAATAAGTATAGACTCCTCTCAAAGTAAGGTTATCGGAAAGTATCATATCTTCCGTGATGTTTTCGTATTACACCCGTCCAAAGGAAAGCACACATATTATCCTGAATACGAAAATAATAAAATACCGGGTGTTTGCTCAACTCACCATCATCAAGTCTTGATTTCTTCTCTTGAATTAACTCCCTAGAGCTCAATGCCCCGTTGAATATGACCTCTTCAACTGGGGTCCTTGGTGGGGTGAGCTCCCTTGGAAAATCAACAGGAGATTGGTTCCCAAAATGTCCATCAACCCATCTCTGCAAGTCTCCCACAGGCGAAACGCTGGCGTTATATTCGAGTTTTTTAATGAGTTCTTTCGATGATTTATCAGACAATTGAGACCAGACTGGTTTCTCAATATCGTTGTTGTTGTTGTTAATATTGTTGTTGTTGTTGTTTTTTGACTCGTTCATTTGATCAGCAGTTTCGTCATTTTGATTGACATCGACAGATGACCCGTCATCTGAGAATTCTTCATTGTCCACATCGATATCTTCCATGTTATTCATTTCTTGTGATTCTGCCATGCTGGAATCTATAAATTAAAAAGCTTATTGCAACACCGAGACTCTTTGTTTTGACAATCTTAAAGTAAATGTTTCAAAAGGTATTATTTCCATAGGACGTGTCCAAAGTCACCAGAATAAAGACTTGATTTTTTCTGATGATATTTTTTATGCAGTATCGCCTGACATTTTGTACGTTTACGAAACCACCCCGTACAACGTGATGTGCAGTAACATGGAGGATGTGCAGTATAGTGGAGGGTCCCAATAAAACGGCGAACGATATTTGATGAGCAATGTTTTGCGATGTGGCCAAACATTAAAACATGGTTTTTCTTGTCAAACAAACTGATTTCTTATGTTTTGATCGTTTAGACAAGGCCTTGAGTACCCCTCCTTGAGAACTCCGCGAAGATGTTCTTAAGGCGATTCTTTCTGACTGAACTGTTTTAGTTCAAAACAATCTTTCAATTTGTTTTGAGCAGAAAACAGTTCGGTTCAGCCCGAACCACTTGTGATTAGCCCCGTGTTGGTATGCAGGAAGCACGCTCCCTGGTGGTATGCACGCACGCACATATAGCCTGCACGTGGACCTCCAGTAAAGTTGCTCAGAAAGAAACAGATGAGAGAAACCACTTTATATTAACCACAAGTTTCTCTATATGATATATACTAATAATAACAAGATATCATAATAACAACAGCAAGACAACAAACAAACAACTATAGTATCAACACAAACAAGTGCCTCGTCAAACAGAGCATAAATAGTCCATGGTAAATAAAAACTCTTAACGGTAATAATTTCATAGTTAGAATACGCGAGGGTGCGAGTTGAGTTAACCTTCTCAACCCGGGTAATGTCTGTATGGTAAAGTGGAGAGTATGCAGTACAGTGGAGGACATTCAGTGAAGTGGAGGGATATCATCAGTACAGTGGAGGGATGTCATCAATACATAGGAGGGATATAATCAGTACAGTGGAGGGATATCATCAGTGTGGAGCTCAACATCCTTCACCGTACTGATGATATCCCTCCACTATACTGAATATCCCCCACTGTACTGCTCACCATCCACTCTACTGCACATGCACAGACATAACTCGTGTACTTCTTTCCTCAGCATGTTACCCTCCGGACTGAACTCGTTGTTTACTAAGTAAACATCTTTCGAGTGTCTGGCTACGCCACTGGTTCACAAGCAATACAATAATTCATAGTTTAAGGGTAGTGTTTGAGAATATATTCGCCATTTCCATGTAAAAAAAGTCTTAGGCTTAGAAGTGTAGTCTATATTTTGCAAAACCCCCGTCCAAAGTTACTGTCTGAGTGTCTTTCGAATTGAAATTGGTACGTTTCCGGGGTAGAGCAAGTGTAAATAATATTTTCAAAAATGTTTTGTAAAATAGAAGTTCAGTTTGACCAGGGCTAGAGAAACCGAGTAAAGTAGTCCAAAACAACAAAACCGAGTGAAGCAAAATCTGTTTAATTAGTATAACCGAACATAAGTAACAAGGAACCAACATGTTTCGGTATTAATAATACAACATAAATATACACTAATATAAACTATATAATACCCAATAAATTCACTATAAAAAAGCTAGCATCTAACAAATTATTATCCTTCTACTAATTGAAGAGGAATATGGTTCATTATATGACACTCGAACGAAAAATAACAAAATCTAATGCTTGGAGCTAACATTCTACACTGTCTAGAAAATATATGAAATCTACACACGATGATAATAAATGTATGGATAACTCAAAACATCCCTATATTACTTCTTATATTTAGTATACTGCATGCAAAATCTAGTGCTAACAATAATACAATAACTACAAGATCGGTGAAGGTGAAATATGGATATAGCATCACTTAGATTAAGGGCCCACGGCGTTTATTAAGTTTTTAACCTTTCTGTGAGAGCGTGTATTCGAGGGAAGGCGTATAAGAGGTGGGCGTTTATTTTCAAAGAAACTCTTTTGTATTAGGACAATGATTACAAAAGGTCCTAAGTTTGATTTTAATACCAGTTTACACGTTTTTTATTTTATAAAGAACCTCCCAAAGGTCTAGTTCCTAAAGTTCCTTATTTTTGGACCTCTTTTGACTAAAATGCAGTACCAAAAGTTTCTTAATAGTTCCTTAATTTCAACTGCATATTTTAGTTCCATGACTATTATACGATAAAGAGACATTTGCTTATGAGCAAAGCTGAAAGCTAGTAAAAGAAACATTTCATGCGTAACATACAATATATGTGAGTTTTGACTGCAAATAAGTGGAACTGAATTCTTAATTCTTGGTGTTTACGGTAATGAAAATATTCAAAATTGAAAAGTTCCTTAGTGATTTAATAATTAGCAGTTTAAGATCTCAAAATTTCATGAGAGGGTCATGGGGGGGGGGGTGAGTCGAAAATCGTACAAGCGTACATTTTTTCCTTAAAACCGTAAAACCGCCCAGAAATCGCAAACTGAAAAACAGTAAAACCGTATTTTTTGAAGGTTAAAGCCATAAAACCGCTCTCAAAATGTCAAACGCCCAACAACCCCCTCTTTCTTTAAAGGCCAGTAGGCCAAATTTACCAATATCTGCATACATGTTGTGGCAGGTAGCCGGGCCGAAATCGGTTGACAATTCAGATTCGAAAAAATCACATTTGGAACCTGAGAACGAGCCAGAGCTCGAAGGAGATCTGGTTATTCTAACTAGCCACGGGGGTAAAAGTAAGGAGCTGGTTCTCAACTTGGGCTGAGGGGTTGAAAATGCGATGCTATCACGCTCCCGAGCTGGTCTTATTATACTAATTTTATATTAAAGGGGTAACAGTTAACCAGACTAAACCCCATTTAAACAGAACAATGCTAAGACTCTAAGAGAGATTAGTATGTTAACTGCAATGGTTAATTTGTCAGTATATTGTCTATAATGGTTTGTTAACACTCCTGAGTGTAACACGGGTTAACACGGGTTAGTTAAAGTTTAGTTCTGTTTACCTGGAGTCGTGATGAGTCCAAATCGCCTCGAAGCTCTGCGCGTAGTTATATAGGTATAAACTGAACCACAAGTTTGCTGCATACTAATAATCTAAGGGATACCATTGCGATAGCATCATCTTGATGATAATGCCGTTAGTGCAAGCACTGCGTCTATTTCTCGATGACTGGTAAGACCGCTCGTCCTAAAATAATAGAAATATATCTTATTTCATGGTCTGGGATTTTGAGAGCTAAAAATGATAATTTAGTGTCTCGAATTTCCAACAGATAACCTCTAATAGACCTTTAAAAAGAGATCTGGGTCGGGCACGACATTTTTCTGGAAAATGGTAGGCAAATCGAGTAAGGGAACCCTCTCCATGGAAAAAGACCGAAATTGCAGTCGTTTCAGAGGAAGTAGTGCAGCAGATTTTACTCCAAATTCACGAATAATAGAAGAAAAGGACAGAAAGGGAAATCTGCGACAGCAATTTTTAAAATATCTGCAGAAACTCAGGAAGCAAGATGCAACTAACTTACAAAACGGAAGATACTTAAATTGATCGGTCAAACATTTGTTGTAAAGCAAACTTGAAATGTTGGACCAACAATGTTTGATCGTTTGGCCAGGGCCTAACACATGACGGCAAGACTTAAGTTAAGCCAATGATAGTCACCACTAACAAACTGCACTAATACAAAATTAAGAATAAATTCAAGGTTTACATACCGAAATTGATTATGCAGCCTGCTATCATTCATTGCTACAGAGCGAGCGAACTCTTCTGAAAATAACGTCATGCCTGATGACGTAACATTTGATGATGTCATAACTTCTGATGACGTCATAGGTGACGGTGAAGACGATTTTCGCGTCATCTCTGCATCCTTGATGGAGGATTCCAAGACTGAAGGTACAGGTTTTCTTGATTTATGATTTGCTTCAGCTGTCAAAGTAAATGACAAACGTAGTTTAATGGAATTATGAACACACGTATATTTTTATAAGAAACTAAAAAATTGACCCAGTACTGAAAGTTTCTTAAAATTTTCAGATTTTGAGTACTGAAAGTCTCCTGAGAGTTTCTTGAATATCCATAGTCGCAACATAGTTATTCTATCTGAATCATGTTCCAAACCCATTTATCGATCGTATTTGAATGCATATGGGTTTCCTGTTTGTCTGATTGTCACAGAGATGCTTTATTGCAGACGAAACACAGGAAATAAAAGAGCATCTTTCACTCTCCGAGGTGAAAATTTTCTACGAAAAAAATTCCAGTAATGGAGTTTCTTAAATTTTTTACCACACGAGAGTTTGGGTTTCTTATAAAGAGTTTCTTATAAAGAAATACGTGTATGAGTATGTATGAATAAGTATAGACTCCTCTCAAAGTAAGGTTATCGGAAAGTATCATATCTTCCGTGATGTTTTCGTATTACACCCGTCCAAAGGAAAGCACACATTATCCTGAATATGAAAATAATAAAATACCGGGTGTTTGCTCAACTCACCATCATCAAGTCTTGATTTCTTCTCTTGAATTAACTCCCTAGAGCTCAATGCCCCATTGAATATGACCTCTTCAACTGGGGTCCTTGGTGGGGTGAGCTCCCTTGGAAAATCAACAGGGGATTGGTTCCCAAAATGTCCATCAACCCATCTCTGCAAGTCTCCCACAGGCGAAACGCTTGCATTGCATTCGAGTTTTTTAATGAGTTCTTTCGACGATTTATCAGATAATTGAGACCAGATTGGTTTCTCAATATCGTTGTTGTTGTTGTTAATATTGTTGTTGTTGTTGCTTTTTAACTCGTTTATTTGATCAGCAGTTTCATCATTTTGATTGAGATCGACAGATGACCCGTCATCTGAGAATTCTTCATTGTCCACATCAATATCTTCCATGTTACTCATTTCTTGCGATTCTGCTGTGCTCGTTTCTATGAATTAAAAAGCTAATTGCAACACCAAAAGTATTTACTTTGAAAATCATAAATGGTTAAAAAAGGCATGTATTTCAATAGACTTTGTTGTAATTAACTCAAAATAACGGAAAAATATGTTGAAAATGTGCTTTGAGCTTTTTCGTCTGGCACTCCCGGGAGGGGGTAGTGGGATACTCAATAAATTGGGTAGCAGTATGTGTCACCAATTCGGGTGAGTTTCTGCCCTCAAATTCTTTAAAAATTAGTATGGTGATTTTAACAAAATCCCCATGTAGCTGACAGGGTGGCAAATTGAAGAAAATTAAAAATAAAAATTCACATTACTTATGTCTGAATAGTGTTATTATTGTGCCGAAGATGTTCGTAATGCAATTTCAAGCAACAATACACGCATATTTTTAATAAGAAGTTCGGCTCAGGCTCAGTACTGAAAATTCCTTACGTTTTTGCTTATCCGAGTACTACCTTCCTTATAATTTTAATAAAGCACTTCTTTATAAAAAAAATGCGTGTATAGCCTAGAAAGCCTTACTACTCTTCTTCATCTCCAAAACCTCCCGAATTTTGAAAACAGAAAGCTCCTAAAAACAGAATCCGTGATTTTCAAGAAACACGAAATCTGGGAATCTGAAAACTTTCACGCCTAAATTCTTGCAAAATCTTAGACTCTATGCAATATTTAGTGTCTGGGGTTTTCAGTCTGGTTAACTGTTACCATTTTACTATAAAATTAGTATACAGACTAGCTGGGGAGCGTGATAGCATTGCATTTAAACCCCTCCTCCCCAGCGAAGATCCAGCTCCTTACTAAACAAATATTACTCAACAAGGCAAAAAAAAGAGGAAGCAAATTAAATACCTTGGTTTTTCTCCGCAGCAGAACAAGCCATCTCCTCATCTTCTGTAAAATTATCATCATTTTTAACATCTTTATCAGTTTTAGAACATTTCGAATGTGTATCTTTCTTTTCACTGGTTTTGTTTCGTGGTGACCAGGTCATTTTGTTATCTTTTTTAAGCCTACGTCTAGCATTGGCGAACCAAGTGGAAATCTGTGGAAAAATAGGGAACGGATAAGAGGAGTGCTGGGGGGTAACGAGAATAGGGCGAGAGGGAAAGGGACAGAAAACTGAAATTTTTATAATTGCATCAGTGGAAACATTTTGGACAGTGGAAACATTTTGGACATACTGAACATGTTTCCGTTATTCTGGACTACTACTACTGAAGCCTCTTCTCCTTGTGTCGAGGCTGTAAAGCAAGCATCACTTTGGTCACTCAGAATAGGCCGATTCCACCACTGGTTTAACAACATTTGTCCATAGTTTTCTGTTCTTTGCTTTTGTATATAGGTTTTGAAGGCTGACTTGAGACACTAGGGGAGACACTGGGAAATTTGGATTGTTGATTCTCGTTCGCTTTATGTCTTCATTCAGGGTTGTTACTATTGTTGTTCTTTTTCTTCCTCTAAAGAGCTTGCATGATCTTTCTTCGAAATAGTATCTCATCGCTTTTCTGGCTGGGCATTCTGCTGGGAGTCGCATCACATGTCCTAGGAATTTCCATCTCCTTTCTGTGATGGTGATTGATAGTGGTTGTGTTTTAGTTAGATGGTACAGTTTCTTATTTGAGATAGTGTGGGGCCAGTGAACACCCACTACCTTCCTGAGCTGTTTTCTGTGGAAACTGTTGAGTCCTTTTTAGACACACCCCATGTTCCAGAGTTGTATAGAAGGACACTATACACTTATTCTGGACACACTTTGGAATAGTACGTCTAAAAGTGTTTCTGCTGTTTCTTGCAACTTTGCAGTTTTTTACAACTCGAAGACTATTTTGTTTATAAGTGCACATAATTCCTTATACTGTTCCTTTAATTGTCGTGAGGTATGTTTCAACACAAATTGTTACAGAAAATGCATTTAAACTTGCTTCGTTTTCTAACTTGAGATACACGCTGTTTTATAAGGAACCACTTTATAAGGAACCTAGATGTAGAAGGCCAAAAAATTTAAAGAACTTATACTACTAAACAGAAAATCACTAAGGAACTTTTCATTGTTGAATATTTTTACCACTGCAAACAATCAAGAATTAGAAAGCCCGTTGCATTCATTTGCAGTCGGAAATCACATAAATTATACTTTACGCATGTATCAAATGTTTCCTTGAGTAGTCTCGAGCTTTGCTTACATGCAAATGTCTTTGTACAGTACAGTAGTCATTAAACTGTATGTGCAGTTAAAATTAAGGAACTATTAAGGAACTTTTGGAACTACAATCGTCTCAAAAGAGGTAAAAAAATAAGGAACTTGAAGAACTAGGCTTTGAGCTAGGTTCTTTATAAAAAAAAGCGTGTAAATGCAGTTTCGGGGAAGTACGATGGGAAATATGTTGTTATTCGGTTATTAAGTGGTATAAACCAACTTATTCTTAAAAAAGGTTATTCTTAGTTTTTCAATTAAGGCTCGTAGCTAATTCCTTAAAGTTCCTTAATTTTGTTGGGAATTTTCAGCCTAGAGTTCCAGTTTTTTTATAAAGGTATTCCTCATAAAAAATGTATATTTCAAATTCAGTTTCACTTTCTGTTTGGTGCATTTCGATGCGCACTTGGGTATAAATCTGGCCTTAGCAAATTGTTTCAGTGTGTTCCTGACACATTTCTTCCTCTCTTTCCCGCTATCTTGTTTGCCACTGATGAAAATACACTAACAAACTACTTTACAGAAATTTAATTAGGCTTTATTAATACCTGTGTCAAAGTCATTTTCGTCAATATTGCCAGCATGATTTTCTCGCCTTTCGTTGGGTATGGGTTTTTCGGTGCTCGTGTAGCCATGCTTTTAAAGGGCTTGTCGTCTCTCGTGTCGCGTTTTTTCGCCTTGCTCCCGACAGAATTGAGAAGTCGAACGAGCCATATCTGAAATGCAATCGGTAATCGTTAGTTTCATTCTTAAAAAGAACAGAAAACTTTGGAATTAGCAAAAATCAAACAAGAACGCAAATAAAGAGCCTGACAAAACCAATGCACGCCTTTTTATAAGGAACACCTTTATTACGAACTCGAGCCTTGGGCTGTATGACTTTAAGAGTTACACGACGATTTCACCGAACTTTTTACTTTACACGCTTTTTTTACAAGGAACCTACCTCAAGGCCTAGATCTTAAAGTTCCTTATTTTTGGACCTCTTTCAAGGCAATCGTAGTTAAAAAGTTCCTTAATAGTTCGTTTTAACTGCACATACAGTGGTCTTAACAATAAAAGAGAGACATTTGCATGTGAGCAAAGCTCGAGACTACTCAAAGAAACATTGGATACATGCTTAACGTACAATTTATGTGATGTTCGACTGCAAATGAATGGAACCGGCTTTCTAATTCTTGATTATTTGCAGTGATAAAAGTATTCAACATTCAAAAGTTCCTTAATGATTTTCTCTTTAGCAGTATAAGTTCTTTAAATTTTCGGGCCTTCTACATGTAGGTTCCTTATAAAGTGGCTCTTTATAAAAAAAGCGTGTAATGGAACTTTTGAGGCACACCAATCGTGTAAAAGCCATCCTAGTGTTTGCAATTTATGAAAAATATACAGTTATGCATATACTTAGCGCAATAATAAAATAACACCAACAACACAGCAATAGCACATAACGTAGTTTTTATTGAAGTCGGTAAAAGCAAATAACAACATGTCAACAACAACAAGTAGGCAACTACCAGTAAATAATGACAAGTAAGCAAGTAAACAAAAGAGCAACCAGCAAATCTAAATAACGTCAAGTACATAGAAGAATGTAAATAACAACAAAACGTAGATAGTTATAACTGTTATCAGAAATCAAGAGCAGGTAAACACAAATAAGCAAATAGTACAAAGTAAACAACGTATTAAAAAGCAGAACTTACCCATCTCGGCTACCAATAATGTTGGGTCTGTTAAACGGAGACGACAACAAAGCTTCATAAGCGTATCTTGTTGCAGTGAGATGAGTCATGTAAGCCCACGGATCTCGCATTTCGTTTGTCAGCGGTTTTGATGGGTCTTTTATACCAAGTAGAGGGTTGCCCTGGTGAACGAAAAGTGAACAGGCGAATTAAACACCAAGTTTAAAGAGTATGCGAAGAGACTCAGAAAGTGATAAACATTACAGCTGGCAGGAGGAATGGCCTAATTCTTCAACAACCGCAAGAAGATATGCTAGCTATATCGAGGCTCTGATAGGGGGTAGTTGCTCCCTTGCACCAGCCTTAAAAAGCACCATGCCCCCTTTTAATAAAATTACCTCTCGCTCCGAGAAGTCTCTTTAATTTCCGAGATCCGGAAACATTGTATCTACTTCTATTCCCATTCATATTATAGTTTGCAGCTTTTAGTTTGCAATGTAAAATAATTCTAAAACTGCATTTCATTTCTAGTTTACTTGTACCTTGTTGTTAGTTTGTTTCGGTAGGTTAGATAAGATAAAGGTTCGCTAAGATAAAGGGCCAATAGACTTTTTCAAAGAGGTATGGATCATTGCGAAAATTTTCTGGAAAATGGCGGACATTTTGAATAAGGGAATTCTCTCCGCCTGCAATGGATTTCAGATTTCAGATTTCTGAAGCATCAGAACGATTGACGGAAGCCTCTGCCTTGCAACGAAACGCAAAAATCTTTGGCCTACAAGATCCGCGTAGGCTCTCCTTCGCAGTAGAGAGCAAAATCTACACCCAGGCTTTAAAATCTTCAACCCTTATCCCTAGAAATTTAAAGAAGGACGCATTTCACTTCCGTCAATATTTCACTGCAAAGTTATGCAAAACGGTGACTTTTCTAGCCCCCTGATGATCAAGCCATAAAAGCACTCATTTTCTGTACCTTTTACGTACAGGACGCCCGTCCTAAGCACTAGGGTCTCTTGCGATTAGAATTAGCAAAAATCTAGAAGCACATTACTAAAGAACAGTGGCGTGGTGGTTTTTTTCACCGGGGTGGTCGTGTAATTTTTGGCGCCCTCAACTAGAATAGAGTGCCAAACGCTTGGGAATGTAAAGGTTTTTTAAGATACGGATGAACAAATGAACAAATGTTCCGAAGTCCACAAGATCATAAACTTGCACCATCGTATAACCATATCATCAGCGTTCTGTGAACGCACATTTAGCACCATGCGATGGCTGGCTTTAAACAAAGCTGCGAGCAAAGAGCTGCGAAAATTGTTTCAATGGCATTTTGTTTGCTAAAATTTACAACAGCGATAGCGAAACAAGAATGGAATACTTTGGTAAACAAAAATAGACACGAAGTTGCTTCCAAGCAGTATATCTTGAAGTCCTTCTGATTCAAACAGAAGATAAACCATAGTTTCAAGTACATATTTGATGGTTTATAGCCATATCATTATGTATCAATTTGATTTTGTGTTAAGATTTCTTATACGCGCCGAATGAAGATGAATGGATAACAGATCCTTTTTTGTTTAAAACGAAACTTGTCGAGGGGAGTAACCAGAATACGCCGTAAAGAACAAAAGAAATGTTCATTGGAACATTCTCTAAAGCTTTTCAATGCAATATATAGATCGGGCCCAAAAGACTATTCCAGTGTCGAAATAGCAACGCTGTAGCAATGTCCGAAGGACGCTGATGATTATGATAATAATGATGAAGATAATGTTAATAATGACGAAGATGACGAAGAAGAAGACAACGATGATGAAAATGAATGTTGGTGATGATGATGATGATGACGATGAAGATGATGATGATGATGACAATGATGATGATGACTTTGAAGAGGATGATGATAATGATCATGCTAGAGACGATCATGATGATGATGAAGCCAACGATGATGAGAATGATTATGATGATGATGATGATGATGATGATGATGATGACTTTGAAGAGGATGATAATGACCATAATGATCATGCTAGAGACGATCATGATGATGATTATGATGCTCGACGACGACGACAACGATGATGATGATCACGTTGAAGAGGAAAATGATGATCACCGTCTTCAACATGATGATCATGTTGAAGACAATGATTGGTGATTGTGATGATGATGGTGATGATGATAATGATCCATTATGATGATGATGCGATTGTTGACAATGTGATCAGATGAATATTTCCTGGAAGAATCCCAAAACTTTGAATCGAAAATAGAAAATCTCTAGTAACGTATATGTACCAATAAATTTGAGCTCATAGGTTAAACTGTGTAACAAATAACTCCCTTCAGTGCACCGAAACCTGTAATCTTCGCTACAAATGATGAATTTAATTCTAGAATCTCCAAAAGCTATCATAACAATTCCCATACAATGCAGTAGTCTCCGGTCCAGTACTGACTATATTCGATAATTAATAGCACTTTGAAGAATTGATTGCCAACTTTGAACCATTTATTTTCAGATGATTTTCGAAGCCGCAAACTGTTTTGAAAAAATTTCTTCTGTGTAACTTGGCAACAATTTCTACTGCGCCACAATCTCCTCCTCTTTTCACACGAAAGTACCTTGCATGTAATAGGACTTCTAGAAACCTCTTAGAATAACAACCCAATCAAAATTGTATGAAAGTATTTAAAATAAAAATAAAATCAAATTAGATTTGAGCAACATTTTGCAATATTGTAGTCAAACTTTTTTGAAACCCGACCGAGCCGGCTTTTTGCGAGAAAATCTTGGTGTCAAATTTTAGTTTCCTGCATCGTGGATCGAGCTCACAACCCTTAGCGCCAGAAACAAGCGCATTATTCCACTGCGCTACACTAACAGTTGATACTAATTGATGTTTTGGCAAGCAATTGCATTTTGTTAATTATGCCCACTAACGACAACACTTAACGGCGATTTCAAAGTTTAATTCCTATCATTTGTGGTTTTATCTTTTGTTACGCGGTTTGGCACGAAAAAGCGTCTATATGCCTATGTACCTATCTATTTTCTATGCGTACATGCGTTCCACGACACCCTCTTAATATGTCCTTCGGACATAAAAATACAATTTTGGTGATTTTCAATGTCGATGACGTCATATCTAAAAATAGATATGTTGATGAAAATAAACAAAATATACATGACTCGATAGCACCTTGTCTGCTGAGTCTGAAAATGCATATATTATTCATATCAAACGCAATTGAGGAAAGTAAACGCAGATTTAAAGCGAAAATTGTGCACTTTATGACGTCATCAAATTAGCGTACTTCCGGTCAAAATCAAAAGTGTCCCATCTTTGATTTGAAATCTCCAGGGTCGATTTGGTATATTTCAGCAATAAAATTTGAGGTTAGGTTGAAATTTAGTTTTTCACATAGAATTCCCTGCCTATTAGTGCTATTTTGCCGAAACTCGAAAATTTGCCTATTTGTCAAATATAAAAATGTTTGGCCAGCTCTGACCATGATACAAGGATAGAAATTGGCCTATTTAGATGTAGTGACTGGCCTACAAATCGAAGTCGGCCGACACAAAGGTGAAACTATATCAACGAAAATGCAAAAAATGTAACATTAAAATAAATTGGAAGATGAATTACACTTCCTTCGTGAATAACATGCCTTTTCCTTTCAATGAAGATCGTTATTTAATACTGGAATCATCGAAGCCACGTCAACTTGCATGGAAAAATTTACAAGCTGCCCTCTGTGTCCCGAAGTAGCCCTTTGCATATTGACAACCATGTAGAAATTGGACGATCCTGAGCGTATTTTTTTTCGCAAAAATTTAACTTTTTCAAAGCTTGAAGAAATTTATTCAGTCATTTCACAGGGCCCCTATGTTATCTTCAAAGTCGAATGCATGAAAACAAAGATTGGTGAATAATATCTTGATCGAAAATTGAGGATTCTTAACATAGATTTCAATTAGTCAAAATATATTGCTAGGGAACGGAGTCGAAATACTTTGTAAAAAAGCTATTTTTGTGCTACCCACTGTGTGTGTTCCAAAAAGTGGGCTAGAACAAAATCCGATGGGGCGTAATTTATTATGCTCAATAATTAGCAAATTGAACCCATTTGCAAGTATTCTCCAAATATGGACATACACTTTTTTTTAATAAGCAACCGGTCAATAAGCAACTAGGGCTGAACTGACCTTAACATTAAGCAACTCGAGGGCTCAATTGAATTACTGTAAGCAACTAAGAAGTCAAACAACCAAGCTTATTCCCTTTCTTGTGTTAGGAAATTGTTCTTCGTTCTTATGTTTTGCATGTTGAAGTTCGTTAGCTAACGTTTTCCACTTACTGTCTCCAAAAAGTCATGTTGTAGGCCTAACAGATGACGATTTTGACCCGCGAATTCAGGGGTGGTTAGTAGGTACAAAAATGTCAAGCAACGTTTAAGCAACTTTGAGGGCTGAAATGTCTAAAATTTTAAGCAACTTTGAGGGCTGGACGAAAGTCAAGTTGCTTATTAAAAAAAAAGTGTAATACCGTATGGTCATGTGACCCATCTAATTGAACAATGTTCTGCCTCTTCTTGTAGTATTAAATCTAGAAACCTAAGTAAAAGCCTATCATGTCTAGTAGAGCAGAATGTTTAGTTAGAGGCAAAGGATGTCCCCATGTGAAATGGGGTTGTTCCAGGATTTGGTAGAGCAGACTGAGGGCAAGTTACTTCTTGGAAACCTCTTCAACCTTTAGAAATTCCAATGTTTAATCCTGTGCGCTTTTTTGAAGTGTGATACCCCTTTGAGTAGCCCAATTATGGGGGTCGTTTAGGGGGGCTATATTCTCCCCTGTCCGTGTCCCCTTGACAAAATCACTTTGTTGCCTAGGGTTTTGTTCCTTTCTAGGATTATTTTCCGATTGATGACTCTCGCTTTTTACAAATCATGTCCCTGACCGCGCCCTCTTCTCAGCCCACGCCCTAAACTTTGAATTGCTCTGCTTCCACGTCTTCGGACGTCTAGAAAGTTTCTTTCTTTGCGATGTTAATATACAGTTAATTAGATGATAATTTATCTGAAAAACGCTTTACGCAGATTTTGTCTTCGGAGGAATAACAAACTGTGATGATATCTGATCTAAGTTTGCTGAGAGCGCTGAGAGGAAGGAAAAGTTTCTGATCTTGTGAAATAGAAGCCGCATTGCCGAATCTGTCAAGTTTAAGATAAAAGAAAGCTGGACAACTGAATTTCTTGTTTGACAATAAGCATTGATCTAGACAGATAATGCACCAGACAAGATGAGGATTTTGTCTGTCTGGAGAAATTTTTACCAAATTTCGACTCACCATTTTGTCTGCTGACAGAAAAACTCCTTTTCTCAAGGGTTTTTGGTCACTCGAAGTAACATTTCTTGGCAAGATTTCTGCTCTCTGTGGAATCATGGATGTTATTTTAATCGCAGATCTTCAAGACATCAATTATTGTACCGTCTGTTAACATGTCAAACAGCCATACACCCCCACGAACCAACAAAAGCTCATGAATTCGTCCCAGACTAAAAAGAAACCCGAATTTTGTTGTTTTCAGATATTCTATGTAACTAAAAACTGAGTAAGATCAATGATCAAAATACAATATTTAAGAAAAGGAGTGAATTTTTCGTTTTCTACTAAGAAATAACGGAATAGAAGGAAATTTAGAGAGCTAAACTGACCCAAGACTCTAAGACGAAGCTGGCCAGACACAATAATACTAGACAAGGCGTGCTAACGATGATGCAAAAATAATTTGTTGTTGATGCAAAGAGAAATTAAATATGAACTACTAAAAATAATCATTGGGTTGTTAGGAAATTTGTATTTATCTTTTCTAGAGAAAACGTGTTACTACATACCGGCACGTAGGAAAGCTTGCGTGATCTCTGAGAACTTGATGTGGAACTGTCTGGAATCACTCAAAAATTATTTTAAAATGCTTCAAAGCATCCAAGTCTTGTGAAATCGCAGCAAAAGCAACTTGAAGTGATAATTTGGCTCTCCAAAATGTTTTTGTGATTAATTTATCGTTTTTCAGCTAAATTGATAGCACAGAAAAATGACATCGGCTTAGTCCACAGCTCGACAACATTTGACAATGTCAGGTTTTTGATCGTGAACATTTTTCGACATGACGTTACATGAACTTTTAGCCAATCAGAAGCGAGAATAACAAGGAAAATCCGATTTGATTGGCAGATGAAAACATGTACTTAGACAATAGAATCTATTGTTGTCTGCATTCAACACATTTGGCCAGACTATTTTGACAGCTGCTCCGCCCAACTGGGTGCATTTTATAAACGCAGGTTGCAACTCAAATCACGACCGCGTGCCGAGTTTCTTTTAACCGCAGTATACCTTTGCTCTTACAAACATCACCTTCTGCCGGCCTGTGAGCATTTTAGGCATGCATTTCTCACTTCTCCTGCTTGCACTAGCTTTGCTTGCTTCAGATTCAAAATAAAAAGCTTGTTTACGAATTAAGGATTTTCTCTGAAGCGTGACTAATGAGGAACTCATGTAACTTCCCATTACAGTGGGTAACTAACTCGCTAACGAACGGCACGCACGTCATTTATTTCATCGTTTCAGGTTGCTGAAACGAAATCATTTCAAACTCCATTCAACATTTCGTTCAGC
This sequence comes from Chrysaora quinquecirrha, assembly GCA_014526335.1. NCBI lineage: Eukaryota > Metazoa > Cnidaria > Scyphozoa > Semaeostomeae > Pelagiidae > Chrysaora > Chrysaora quinquecirrha. The sequence goes on along the minus strand of JACTAT010000052.1, from coordinate 5,453,654 downwards.
GCTCTCAGAATCGCAAAACTAACCAAAAATAGCTCAGGAAGGATATGGATATGCATTACGATATATCTGCTCCTTCCCAGGGGTTTCCTTCTCAGCCCTACTAGCGAAAACAAACAAACAACTTGCCTCTCAATTCGTTATTGAAATGCTGCCAATGAGGAGGCATCGTCGTGGTATCATTGCGGTTGATTTCCTCACGAAATTGCGGAAAGCCATTGTTCGCGAATATCAAACGTTTAATTATTATTTCTATGTAATTAAAAAGTTAACATCAAAGAAAAGTGTGACAAGATGATGAACAAAATAACAAGATGCAAACTTTAACACCATGAAATTACCATTCATGCTCTCAAGGGAGGAATTTTTGAAAAAATCAAGAGCGTGAGCGAAAATGGCTTAATGTATGATAATCATGCGTGAAATTGACAGCCTTTTAAAATTAATGAAATCGCGTGATCATTTGACACGATCGAAGAGGGGTTAATAATCTGCACAAATAACGATTCATGATAATTATGATAATTATGCACGAATAGGATGTCATTACAGACCACTCACTCCTGAAGCGACCGCAATACAGGTCGTTGCACGCGAAGAGGATTCCCTTACTCAAGATGTCCGCCATCTTCCAGAAAATGTTGCGCCGATCCAGACCTCTTTGACAAGGTCTGATTGTTGAAATTATGCATGACATGTAATAAGAAGGCATCCTATGATAATTACGCACGAGAAAATAATATATGAAAGATGCACGTATGAGATTGTGCGCCTATTTGAGACTGGACAAAAATATTAAACATGACAATATCATTACGCATGATGACGTAATGATAGATTATTTTTATGCATGACAATTTCATAATAATTTTTTTCATCACGAAACGGTTTCATGTTCATTTGTGATAATCAAGCATGAAAATCAGCCAAGCTTTGATAATGTATGATAATTATGCACAAAAATAACCAAATTGACCATTTATGGATTGCTATTACAATTTATGATACCTAGGGATAAAATGATAATTTATGATAGTTTGTGTAAATAATTGACAAAGATTATCGATATGCCTCATGATTCTGGATATGTATTCATAAAAATTATCGCATAAATTATAATGATCAAATCTTAAAATTCGTTCACACTTTATGAGGCGTGAAAATGACGTCATGATTTATGACAATCTTGAAAATTTATTATCATAATCGTACAAAAACGAGGGACAAGGAACAGCAAGGAGGTAGCAAGCTACAGTATGGGCAGTGATAGGAAATTGGCACAAAAGGCAGTAAAAGCGAGGAAAAATGACAACTCTCTTACAATTAACTATTCATCACCGAATTCATCATTGATTTATCCGAATACAATCAAAACATTTCTGAAATATACATGATCCATTCATTCATCATTCTCAAGGAAATAAATTTACTTCCTGGTTAATTTCTTAGAAATTAACAGATTTACTTCCTGGTTTATTTCTAAGAAATTCACCAATAAACGCTTTTTTATAAAGAACCTAGCTCAAGGCCTAGTTCTTAAAGTTCCTTATTTTTTGACCTCTTTTAAGACAACTGAAGTTCAAAAAGTTCCTTAATAGCTCCTTAATTTTAACTGCACATACAGTTTAATGACTAACGTACAGGAACACTTGCATGTACGCAAAGCTCGAGACTACTCAAGGAAACATTTGATACATGCGTAAAGTACAATTTATGTGATTTTCGACTGCGAATGAATAGAACGGGCTTTCTAATTCTTGATTGTTTGCAGTGATAAAAATATTTAACAATGAAAAGTTCCTTAGTGATTTTCTCTTTAGTAGTATAAGTTCTTTATATTTTCGGGCCTTCTACATGTAGGTTCCTTAATTAGTGGTTCCTTATAAAAAAAGCGTGTAGGATGTGACCCTTATGCAGGGACGGCGAAGCAAAGTGAACTCTACGGGGAAGAGGGCTGGAGTAGTGGGAAATTGTGAAAACGTGCCCTTCAGAACCTCGAAAAATGCACGTTTAGTGTCCTTTGGCTGATGAAATTCTATTGGAAGACTTTTACCACAGTATGGCCAAACAGTAAACATACGAACAATTTTGGGGGGTCCGTACTGGTCAGGGGCCCTTAGTTCTTGAACGGTCTTAGGAGTCCTTTTACAATTCATTCCTTAGCAATCTCGTAAATGATTGCTTGAAATGCTATTGTTTTCTTGAAATCCTTTGGAAAACCTTTTTGCGAACGGAAATCTTGCGAGGTTTTGAATATTTCTTTGAGCATTTTCAGGTAATCTAAGGAAAATACTAAGTGGTAGAACTTAATCCTGATGTTGACGGGTATTCGAAAGACTGATACTTGAAATAGATTAGTACTTACTTTTTGTGGATTGGCAACATTGATAGTTTGAACAATATTTCCAGAATTATTAGCAGGCAGCAAGTTTCCAGATGGGGGTTGTAGTTGAAGCTGAAAGGTCTAAAATAAAAAAAATTTAAATAAAAAATGCCTCTTTAGCAAAAAGGCTTATGGTGAAGGTGAAATTGTGTTTTAGAGTCGCTAGGATCTCAGTAGTAGGTTAACTAATCGAGACCTCGACCCTGGCTGTGACGCTACCGTGGCTGAGCCCGAACCCTGACCACACTGAGTTTCTGACACCACGAGTCAGCTGGATTACACCACGACCCCACAGCACCTTCACTTATGACGGTTTTGCGCTTGTTTTAGCATTTTAGGAAAGAGTGGCCAAGCAGATTAGTCAGTGTCCCTTACGCAACTGAAGTTAAGCTTGGTCATGTGAAGTCAATAACTGGATGGGTGACTTTCCGGATGGATGACTATAATAACTTACTCCGCTGTCCTTCGGAAGAAGCACCAAACTAGGGATCCCCTGCCCGCATGCGGCATGCAAAGTAAGCTTAAAACCTCGTCCCCAGGGTGCATAGGCCTCTACGTGAAACTCCGCTGTCCATATTCGACCTTGGTATCAGCTTTGTCTATTCGCAATTTGATTGGCTGTTCAAACAACAGAAATTCACAGTTTCTTCAAAATTTCACACCAAAATAGGCCGAAAACTATGTGAAAAACATGTATAAAAATCAAAAAATGATGCTACATGAGATATTGTATCTTGCCTGACAGTTATCAATGAAATTCTTTGCATTTCGTTTCTAAGAGCATCTGCTTTCGGAATCTACATCTTGTTTTTATGCCTAGGCCAAAATTGCCAGCGGCCGGTACCAGGGCCCAAATCGGTTTGACAGTTGAGATTCGTGGAAATTCGATTTGGGGCCTGAGGGACGAGGTTGTTCACAGGCACTTAAACGCTTTATCGTATGGCCACATTATTCACCTGAATATTAAAAATATTGAAAGAAAGAAATGGAAAAGTTTTACCTTTGGAACGGCGGCTTGGAACACGAAATCGTTCATGGGTGACGGTTGAGAGTTTGTTGCTGTCATGGTAATTGCGACAACATTGTTTGGATTTCCAGCAACCTTTGCGAAGTCGAACTTGATAAGGAGACCGTTTTTAGCAAATGCTGTGATACCAGGAATACCTATAAGAAAAAATTTGAAATAAAGAAATGTGGTATGAAACGAAGGTGCTAATTAACACGGTATAAAATGAAGACGCTAAAGAAATAGCACAGAACGGAGAAGCTAATGAAATGAATATGGCACGAAATGATTATAAGAAGGCATAAGAAAGTCATGAGTGGTGCTGTTGCGTTGGGGTGTAATCCAGCTGACTCGTAGAGTCAGGAGCTCAGTGTGGTCAGGGTTCGAGCCCAGCCACGGTAGCATCACAGCAAGGGTTGAGGTCTCGATTAGTTTACCTACTACCCACTGAGAGCCTAGCGACTGGCGCTAAAACACCATTCCACGTTCACCTTCACCTTCACTAGTATGTTATGGAATAAGAGCAATAGCAAATGAAAAATAGTAAAAAGTTAAAAAATAAGATATGAATTGTTTCTAAATTATTTGACTTATTTAACTAATTTGACTTTTTAAATTTAACTATTATTCAGTGTAGTCATTAATTTTAATTGGAACTAGGAATAAACTATGACAAACTTAAAAATAAGAAACATTTTAATTTGAGACCTAAAATTGTTTCTTATAAAATGAGTCCTTTTGAAGAAATTGAGACCTGTTTCTTATATATTTCTTATACGCAGGAACCAACTGTATGAATTGTTTCTAAATTGTTGATATTGAATTGTTTATATCCAAAGTCGAAGGCAATCCGTCTTTACAATACCACTAGCGTATGGCATGTTATTGCATTAAAGCGAAGCATGGATAGTGCAAGTGCAATCGTATAGGTAAGTAAGCCCTTACCTGATCCCGATGGCATCATACTGCTCATACCAAAATCAGCACCTGGCATACTCATTGATGGCATCGAAGTTGGCATCTGTGATGTTGGCACTTGTGCGATACTGCTTTGTGGTACTGCAATGTTTGGCATTGGTTGTGAGACTGGTCCACCGAGTAGCTCTGCCAAATCATTGCTGGAGCTGCTTACTGGCTGTGCTGGCATTTGCTGCATGTTAGCAACATCTTGGTGCAAAACAGGAAAAAAAATCAATTCATTTTCATTCTCATTAACAGTTATGCCACAGTTAGACTGATTACATGAGTCATTAGGCTGATTACCTGAGTTATCGCTATTGAAATAAATGCTAGCACGCTCAAACTACGTTTGCTAGCACGCTCAAACTACGCCCAAACTACGCTCAATCTACGTTTGAGCGACCTCGGTTTGGTATTAGTCTCGGGTCAGTTGACTCGAATAAGCCCTCCCCTCGAAAAAGCCCCCAACTAAGAATTCATTTTTGCAAATTAGCCCTCCCCTCGAATAAGCCCCATGGGGAGTTATTCGAAGAATTTATGGATTTGTTTCTGTCTATAATGCATCTTTCTACTAATTAAAACACTGAACAAGTTAGTCCTGACAGGTTTTACTATCAATTCAACCAATAATCAGCCATTGGCTGTTGGCAAACATCTGATTTTGATAAACGAGTACAGATTTTTCTCTCTTCTATTCTTTCGATAACACACTGGAACCATTGAACTTTAACATAAGCCCTCCCCTCGAATAAGCCTCCACCGCAAAATTCATTTTTTGTAAATAAGCCCCCCCGGGGGCTTATTCGCGGAATTTCGGTATACAAAAGTATTCATCTGACAAATAAGGCACATTTTGATGTTTTTTTGCATTTTTCAAACATTAAGTGATAAAATGCAGGAAAAAATAAGACAGCAATTCACTTCAATGCTCATAATGTGACGCCAATACAATTCAATTCAATGCAATTATTTCAGTTTGGGCTTCCCTGGCTTAATTTCACACAAAGTTCATAACATAAAACATCAGTAATGGCATGCCACTTGTGGAAAAATCTATCCTAGTTAGACATTGATAAATATATATATGGCATTGAAGGATGTTGAGCTGAACAATGCTGGGCGTTGTAAAGCGAACATGTTCAGTAAGTTTGGCCGGTGCTAAACCTTACCATAAAAAAAAATCAGCGAACATTACCCCCTGAACGCATTACAGCTATTACTATTACCAATGTAACATGATGAACATCAAGGGGGTATTGCTAAAACAACAGTCTTACCTGGTAACCCGTGTTGTGACACAGCAGGTCCACCCATGTCCAAATCTCCCAATAGATCCAAGACACCACCGCCGGAAGCAGGAGGGGCATTATCAAGGGGGTTAGTCGCGGCTGATGTATCGTCGCTTGGTCCAAGAAGATCAAGTAAGGAGTCAGACTGAAAAGTAAATGAGATATTGATTGTGAAAGCAAAACAGAAACGCCTCCACTCGGAGAGCTTAGTCAATTATCGGTACTCGAGATGGCAGGCTACACGCTTATTTATACAAAGAAACTTCATGTAGAAGGTCAAAAATTTAAAGAGCTACACTACTAACGATAGAATCGCCAAAGAACTTTTCTATTTCAATTTTTTTATCACTGCAAACAATCAAGAATTAGGAAGCTGGTTCCATTCATTTGCAGTCTCAACTGACATAAATTGTATGTTACGCATTAATCAAATGTTTCCTTGAGTAGTTTCCAGCTTTGCTCATACTGTATACAAATGCCTCTTTATAATGGTTATGACACTAAATATGCAGTTAAAATTAAGGAACTATTAAGGAACTTTTGGTAGCACAATTCAATCAAGAGGTCCAAAAATAAGAAACTTTTGGAACTAGGCCTTGAACTACGTTCTTTATAAAATAAAAAGCGTGTACAATTTGTTTATAACAAAGTAATGCTTGGCTCATAAAAAAGTTACAAAAATTCAGTACTGGGCTCCTCAAACCATTCAAGACATTTTGAGAAAGTATTTTATTGTGGGTTCTTCTTGGGCTAAAAAATTTCTTTATTTTCCTTCTATGAGACTCAAATCTGTGATCTGCAACTGTGTTGATGCACAGACAAGTCCATTAAAGGACACATTTTCTGTGAAACAGGCCGCCCCTTTTAACTGAGCTTCCCATCAGGTTGGTCCCAGAAACCCCTTAGATAGTGTATGTGCAAGGGGAGGATCCAAGAAACAGCTTTTGCTAGTTACTGCAGAATTAGTTTTCCTCAAAAGGTTAGCTTACTCGAGAATTTTTCAAGTAATATGTCCTCTTTTAGAAGGATCTTTAAATAAGCGTCCCAAATCAAGGAAAAACGGTACTACTGGGTTTTAAATCGAAGAAAACAAAGTTCAGTAAAAAGTTGTTTATCTTTACCTCTTGTTTCGATTGTTGCGTTTCAGGAGCTGAAAACAAAACATAGAAAATCGTAAAAAACGAAGAAAATTCGCACAACAAACAGCTAATAATCTGACAGCTTGTTTTGGGTAGGCCTTTTAACTGCATGTATTCGATCTAACTTTACTGCCAATTCTTAAAAAAATCGAAGTTTTATGTACAAAAATCTGGGGGTAAATTAGCCGGGTTTTGGGTAGGAATATGCCATTAGACTCATTACAGTAGTCCCATTCTTAGTAATCTGCATCAGGAACTCCAAGCAACAGCAACAACCATTAACATGAAAAAATTCAACTGGATGTTCTAATGCTCAGAGCGGCACAAAGTATCTAGAATTATTCCAGGAGTCGTAGATTTCGCTCCTTAGCCCAATCTGAATTCGATAGGTCGCTCTGAACTACTCTGAGCATTAGGCCATCCAATTCAATTTTTGGATGTAAATGGTTGCTGCTGTTACTAAAGGCTGTCGTTGCTGATTGCGAAGAATGGGACATATGTGATAAATCTACAGAGTGCCTAGGCAACTTTGAGCAACAGTAAAAACATTACATCAAAATATTGAATTGGATATTGGCCTAATAATCGGCGTGGCACAGAGTGCTCAAAGTGCCTAGTTCTGAGCGACCTATCTATATCACATTGGCCTAAGCAGTGAGAACTACTCCTTGAATACGTCTAACGTATCATTGTTTGTACTTGTATCAAAAATGTTCGACAAAATTGCTTCGTGTTGGCAAGCAAGTTTCAAATGTTTGACAATAAATGTTTGGACAGGGCCTAGCACTAAAAACAAATTCCCAACCTGCTGTCGTTTCAGGAGGTGTGCTAACTTCACCATTAGTCAATGCATTGAAGACTTCAGGACTATCTGTGTTTTCTTTCATTGCAGGCATTCTCTCTAGCAGCCCTGATCTAGAATAAAAGAAAATAAACTTTTATAAGGAACATTGGTCTAAATTGGGAGTTCCTTAACAATTGTTGATCAACATGTTGGCACGGTTTGCTAGATGTTGGCCTAATAGACTACATGTTGTTGAAGAAAAAATGTTCGCCAACATTTTAAACATGTTTAAAAATTTTTGCCAACATTTTAATCGATTGGAACAAAATAGATGTGTTGGTAAGGTTGCTGCATCTTGCCAACACTTTGGCACAACATTTTCAATGTCGTTTGTTATTTCGGAGACCTTGAAATGAGAAATAGATTTAAGCTGGCGGTTTGAGTTGGACAACGAGTTGTTACTTCTTCGTCGTCAACCAAAAGAGCGAGCAATAAAAAACAGATGCTTCCTTTTCGGCCATGTTTGCAAAAAATCATTTGTAGATGACGTCAGCAACCAAAAACATCTCAGATGTTGTGATGATATGGCAAACCGTACCAAAATGTTGGCCTATTTTCAGCCATCATTTCAGGTAATCAGTCTGTAAATATGAAACATGCAGGCCGAGAGACAAGAGCCATGTGGTCCATCCAACCGACATGTTGAAGGGGCCAAGGGGGTCAATGTCATTGGGGAGTTGAGGTTTCTCCTGGGGAAATTGGTCAATGATTTAGCTTTGTACTGCGAAAATCAACCGGATTTTGTTGAAATATCTTGTCATAGCTGCCCGAACACGACTAATAAACAGACATTCTCAACTGACCTAGATCAAATCATATGCATTATTCAAATGAGACAACAATTCAGCCCATAAGCATTGTCTGAAAACATATTACTATAGGCCTAAGTCATTGTCTACAAATAAGGAAAAATCCTGACCTAGACTTTTTGAGACAAAGGTTTTTGGTTGTCTAGTCTAAACTTTTAATTTTGTTGGCAAACGTCAATTCACACGAATCTTAAAGAGTTTTACTCCAGCAGCACACTTTTCAGATTAGCAACTTGACTAATAAGGTTCAGGCCTCAAAGTTGCTTAAAATATTGGGGATTTCAACTTAACCCATATCGGACAGGGCAAGTGTTTACATTATACCGGATAGCTATCGTTGCGTCTTGATTTTCTACACTATACCAAATAGCCGAGACAATAGAAAATAATCCCCAAAATAGACACTTTCAGCCAATTGCTAATCAAGGAAATACGGTACCCATACACAACCCGGGACTTAAAACTGCCCACAGGGCAAAAGATGGGGGTCATAGCTGGTCTTACGAGTGAAATCATAAGTCATTTGCACTCACCTAAGATGATCATATTTTCTAAACACGGCATCATACTCGACAGATCTCTGCTGGAGTTCCACGTCGACATTCGTCACATATTCATTGATGATCAGTCGTATTTTTCTGCAGAAAAGAGATTCAGTTGAGGATTCGGTGCTGCTTGAATTTTCAGCGAATTAGACTACATTACATTCGTCATGTTCCCCGCTCCTCCACACTACAAAAACCCGCTCCAACCGTGAGGTAACAGCAATTAAGTTGCTGTAGTTGTAAGTAACTATTTCCAAAAGAGTGGGACGTATTGTAATAGGTCTAGCACCGTTCAATGGTCTAGAAGCGAATGGTACATCTTCTCAACTAAAGGCCACGTCTTCAATGTTTTCAAAAGTTTTCGATTATGATTCGATACGAATTTATTTCCTTGAAATCTTATGAAATCTAAGGATTTGGCACTGAAAAATGACTAATGGTGAAAAATTCCACTCGAGCGAGTTTTGCTGTCAAATCCCTCTATCTTCAAACTTATAAGAGTACCCGTAACTATTCAACCACTTCTTCTTACAGGCTTTTTCAAAGAGGGCTGGTCGGGGCGATATTTTTCTGCGAATCGTAGGCAGCTTGAGTAAGGGAGTCCTCTCCACGTCTAAAGACCGGAATTGCGGCAATTCACGTGAAATATTGTGGCAAACTTTGTTCAAGATTCAGGTTTGATGGAAAACAAAGTGCAAGAGGCATTTCATCAAGAATTTTTCCTTTTGCTACTTACTTGCATCTTGTTTCCTGAGTTTCTATACATAATTTTAGCATTTACGGTGTCACAGATTTCATTTCCCCTTTTTCATCTATTATTTGTGAATTAGAAGCAAAATCTGTTGCACTAACTCTCCTAAAAACGACTGTAATCAAAGTCGTTGTACGCAGAGAGGATTCCCTTACTCCAGATATCAACCATTTTCCAGAAAAATGTCGCGCCGACCTAGACCTCTTTGAAAAAGTCTATTTAGAATGAAAAAAAAATATGAACTTACTCTGTGCAGCTTGTAAATCGAGTGGTTAACTTCATTAGGGCATTGAGAACGAATTCTTTTGCAACTTGTGATGTAAATGAACTGGCAAGGTTCTTCTCTAAAACCATAACAACGTCCAACTCCGTCACCTGAAAAATTGAAGTATCATCCACCGTAAATCCTCGAAATAAGCTCTCATCTCCGAATAACCCCCCTCCTCGAATAAGTAAGCCCCCACCTAAAAATTCATTTTTGCAATCAAGACCTCTCCTCGAATAAGCCCCCACGGAGAATTACTTGAAGCCATGAATGTCGGGGCGAAAATTAGTATTTAAACAAATTCTAGTCTTTTTTGCTTCGTCTTCTCGTCGCTTTTGCAGCGTTGAAACAGCGTTGCCTCACTGTTTTATTTTATTCTATTCGCCGCAAGAATCGAAAGATCGGGACAGATTGCAGTTCGTGGCCTTTTCTCTTAATCAATTACTTGAAGGCCTAATGAGATTGTTTTTCTCTATAATGCATCTTTCAACTAATTAAAACATCGAAAAAGCTAGTGCTGACAGGTTTTACTATCAATTCAACCAATAATCAGCCATTGGGTGCTGGAAAGCAGCTGATTTTGATAATAGAATACAGAAAAGTTATCTTCTTTCTCCGCTATTCTGTCGAAAACACACTGGAGCTATGGAACTTTGAAATAAGCCCTCCCCTCGAATAAGCCCCCACCAAAAAATCAAAAAATCGGTTTCGCAAATAAGCCCCGGGAGCAAATTCGAAGATTTACGGTAGTCGAATCGTATATAAATTAGCAAAGCTTCATATTTGGACCACTTATCAAAGACTGAGTCGAGCTTTTTTGTTTATATATCCAAGAAACATATTTCCAACATGTTAGAGTTGACCCAATTCGCAAAATACTTAAAATTTCGCTGAAAGTCGTCTTTGGTCTCTTTGACCTAAAAATTTTCATAGACTTATAGTACTTACATTTAAGGCCTCATCTTCTTCGAGATCTTTCGACAAGATTAGCTCACCGAATTCCCCAATGCACCAGCTTGCAACTTGTATCAAAGATTGCTGAAAAAAGGAAAAGTGGATTTGACAGACACTCGAATGGTCAAAGAATTCATCTCATACCGTAAAAACTCTATAAAGCCCCCCCCCCCCGTCGAGAGGGGGCTATTTCGTTTTGGAGGTTTTTGAGGGGACATTTGTTAGAGAGATGGCTCATTAAAGAAGGAGGGCTTAATTAATAATTGCATATACTCAGCTTTCTAAAAGTCAAGACGGATGTTACCAACATAAAATAAACTTTGTAAGAAAGTTTTAACTTCAGATTAAATAAAATTCCTAGTTACATAGTAGTTATTAGCAGTCTTGAGACACACGTTTGGATCGATTTGCATTTCATTTCTTACGTAAGCTAATGAAATGTCTACTGAAATTATATATTTTCTACCCGAGAAATAAAAACCATTTTGGCCTTATATTCAAAAGAGGTTCTTAGATAAAAGGACTCTGATTACTCACTGGGGTTTAAAAGCAATTTGTACTTAAGTAAACCTCTTTCATGGGCTCCAAAACATTGCATTCCGAACATTGAAAAGCAGGGAGCTCTGCTAACCTGTTGAACCTCAAACCACGATTTATTTTCCTTGCAGTTGCTTTAAACTATGTTTTAAGAATCTCTATTCTCATAATGGCATACACCCCATTGCATAAACCTAAACGGGCTGTTTTCAAAACCTAAAATCTTATGTGCGGGTTTTACAGTTTTAGCTTTGAGTGCCTTAGCTTTAGAATTACATCAGGTGCACAGCTGTATAGCTGCCTCAAATTTCGCTATAATTCTTGCTCAAATGGCTGGAGCACTTCACGAAATTCTCTACATTTTAACTCTCTTTCTGCCCCCCTGTCACAATGGTATCTGAAAGATGAAATTTCACCTCAAAAGTTCGAGGGCTGAAAGGTGGGATGATTTTCTCCATATAAACAAGCCCTGGATGTCAGAAGAATAAAAATAATAGCACAAAAAATATGGAGAAAGGTTTGTTACCTGTCCCACTGAAGACTGCAAAGCTTTGAATAGTTGTTGAACGGTGTAAGTATGGAGAGCATTTGTGCTTGATATCAAATGAATTAAACTGGCCACTGCATCATCACGTACATACTGACTGGCCTAAAAATAAAATAGAATTTAAGTTTAGTCTTCGAGACATGAAAACAGTATTGCATGTTCTCTCTTTAATATATAAGAAACCGGTTTATAAGAAACCTAGACCTAGACACTCATAAAATTTATGAAACATATACTGTAGAACTACATTAACATAAAATTAAGAAACCTGTTTCTAACTGGAGAAAAATGAGGAAGCAACTAATTTTCAACATATTTTCGGACACTCACTCTTTCATCTCGCTTTCCCCCTTTCACAGCTTCATTTATCTGAATGATAACACGTTGTGTGGAATAACATAATTCAATGTTTTCGTAGAATGAAGAAAACGTTCAAAAAACCCCGTAAGAAACTTTTTGTACCAAAAAGGGTCGAAAATTAAGAAACTTTTAGAACTAGGCCTTGAGCTGGCTTTCTTATAAGAAAAACGTATGGTGTGCAAGTATATAGAAAGCGTTGGTATGTCTTAGATGTTTTTAATCACGATTTTGAATTATTGTTATATTTATAATAACATGTGCAGTGCATATAAATCGATCGATATCAAATGCAAAAATTCAAACAAATGTACAGCCCGAAAGTCTTAAGAAATTAATTTTAAAAACAAGTAGAATCTCTGGTAGAATCACGTTTATGAGTGGGATGCTGTTTCATCGCAGGGTGGTTGGTGTATTTGCCGAAAATTGTTGTAATTGAAGTGATTGAAATGTGTTGACAGATATCTACAGGAACGTGCTGCTTGTCATATCCCCTAATCTCTGGGAGGTGTGACATTTTGTACATGGCATCACACCGACACATAATAAGTTTCCATGTCTGATCTGACTGAATCCAACGTATAATAAAAAGGTGGGAGGTAAGTGAGCCAAGATTGATATTTTTTCAAAACTTTAAGATATCGAGTTTTCGATGCTAAATTCGTATAGAGAATCTAAAAATTAGTCTAGGTGTAAAGTTTCACTGTCCTAGCGACTGTGCTATCGAATTTATGAGCCTCCAAAGTTCACGATTCTATAAGGGCTTTGACCGTGAAAAGTGACTGGGTGTGAAACTTTTCACCCCAACTGGTCAAAGCCCTTATAAAATCAATAATACGAGCGCTAGGGTAGTTAAACTTTGCACCTAGACTAAATTTTGGCTGCTTAATACGAATTTGGTATCGATAACTCTTAATTTCGAATCGAGAACGTTTCCACAATCGCAGTCGTTAGTTGAAAAGGTCTATCAAGTCTCCCCCCCAGAGGGGGCTTATTTCATGTTGAAAACTTTTAAGGGAGGACTTATGGGAGAGGGGGCTTTTTAGAGAGTGGGGCTTAATATATAGTTGAACATACCCAGCTCGCTATTAGTCAAGATGGATGTTACCAACATAGAAATAAACTAAACAAGAACGTTTCAACTTTAGATCACATGAAATTCCTAGTTACGTAGTAGTTATAAGTATTCTCAAGACTTTGGATTGATTTGCATTTCATTTCTTACGTTAACTACAGAAATATCTACTGAAATACAGTTGACATCCGCTATCTCGACTGCCCGCTATCTCGAACATTCGCTATCTCGAACGATTTTCCATTTCCTCTCGTTTTGGTATAAGGGTTTGTATAGAAAATCATCCGCTATCTCGAACCCCGTTATCTCGAACATTCGCTGTCTCGAACCATGTCTACTGAAATTATATATTTTCTACCCGAGAAATAAAAACCATTTTGGCCTTATATTCAAAAGAGGTTCTTAGATAAAAGGACTCTGATTACTCACTGGGGTTTAAAAGCAATTTGTACTTAAGTAAACCTCTTTCATGGGCTCCAAAACATTGCATTCCGAACATTGAAAAGCAGGGGCTCTGCTAACCTGTTGAACCTCAAACCACGATTTATTTTCCTTGCAGTTGCTTTAAACTATGTTTTAAGAATCTCTATTCTCATAATGGCATACACCCCATTGCATAAACTTAAACGGGCTGTTTTCAAAAACCTAGAACCTTATGTGCGGGTTTTTACAGAGTTAGTTTTGAGCGCCTTAGCTTTAGAATTACATCAGGTGCACAGCTGTATAGCTGCATCAAATTTCGCTATGATTCTTGCCAAAATAGCTGGAGCACTTCACAAAATTTTCTCATTTCAACTTCCATTCTGCACCCCCCCCCCCCCTCCCTTCACAATGCTATTTGGAAGGTGCAATTTCACCTCAAAGTTGGAGGGCTGAAAGGAGGGATGATTTTATCAATATAAACAGGCCCTAGGTGTCAGAAGAATAAAAAAATAGCAGAAAAATATCGAAAAAGGTCTGTTACCTGTCCGACTGAAGACTGCAAAGCTTTGAATAGTTGTTGAACGGTGTAAGTATGAAGAGCATTTGTGCTTGATATCAAATGAATTAAACTGGCCACGGCATCATCACGTACATACTGACTGGCCTAAAAATCAAATAGAATTTAAGTTTAGTCTTTGAGACGTAAAACAGTATTGCATGTTCTCTCATTAATATATAAGAAACTGGTTTATAAGAAACCTAGACCTAGACACTCATAAAATTTACGAAACATATACTGTAGAGCTACATTAACATACAATCAAAAAACCTGTTTCTAACTGGAGAAAAATGAGGAAACAACTAATTTTCAACATATTTTCGGACACTTTCACTCTTTCATCTCGCTTTCCCCCTTTCACAGCTTCATTTATCTGAATGATAACACGTTGTGTGGAATAACATAATTCAATGTTTTCGTAGAATGAAGAAAACGTTCAAAAAACCCCGTAAGAAACTTTTTGTACCAAAATAGGGTCGAAAATTAAGAAACTTTTAGAACTAGGCCTTGAGCTGGCTTTCTTATAAGAAAAACGTATGGTGTGCAAGTATATAGAAAGCGTTGGTATGTCTTAGATGTTTTTAATCACGATTTTGAATTATTGTTATATTTATAATAACATGTGCAGTGCATATAAATCGATCGATATCAAATGCAAAAATTCAAACAAATGTACAGCCCGAAAGTCTTAAGAAATTAATTTTAAAAACAAGTAGAATCTCTGGTAGAATCACGTTTATGAGTGGGATGCTGTTTCATCGCAGGGTGGTTGGTGTATTTGCCGAAAATTGTTGTAATTGAAGTGATTGAAATGTGTTGACAGATATCTACAGGAACGTGCTGCTTGTCATATCCCCTAATCTCTGGGAGGTGTGACATTTTGTACATGGCATCACACCGACACATAATAAGTTTCCATGTCTGATCTGACTGAATCCAACGTATAATAAAAAAGGTGGGAGGTAAGTGAAGTACTCACTGACGTCAGCAACTTCAAAACTGTATCTATATGCCAACGTTTGTTTGGAGCAAATCTATAAAACAAATAAAATTAACAATACAGCTAAAAAATATGGAGATTTGAATACCATTGTGTTATTAGTATATATAGACTATCCTACTTTATTAGTATATATAGACTAGCCAATACATTAGTATATATAGTAGCCACTATATTAGTATATATAGACTAGCCACTTTATTAGTATATATAGACTAGCCATTATATTAGTATATATAGACTAGCCATTATATTAGCATATATAAAGACTAGCCAATACATAAGTATATAAAGTAGCCACTATATTAGTATATATAGACTAGCCACTTCATTAGTATCTATAGACTAGCCATTATATTAGACTATACATTATAGACTATATTAGTATATATAGACCACTATATTAGTATATATATAGACTAGCCAATACATTAGTATATATAGTTGCCACTATATTAGTATATATAGACTAGCCACTTTATTAGTATATATAGACTAGCCACTATATTAGTATATATAGACTAGCCACTATATTAGTATATATAGACTAGCAACTATATTAGTATATATAGACTAGCAACTATATTAGTATATATAGACTAGCCATTATATTAGTATATATAGACTAGCCACTATATTAGTATATATAGACTAGCCAACTATATTAGTATATATAGACTAGCCACTATATTAGTATATATAGACTAGCCACTATATTAGTATATATAGACTAGCCACTATATCAGAATATGTAGACTAGCCACTATATTAGTATATGTAGACTAGCCACTATATTAGTATATATAGACTAGCCATTATATTAGTATATATAGACTAGCCACTATAGAATATAGACTAGCCACTAGAATATGTAGACTAGCCACTATATTAGTATATATAGACTAGCCACTATATTAGTATATATAGACTAGCCACTATATCAGTTTATTTAGACTAGCCACTATTTAACTCTCAACTCCCAGCCCATAAGCTGGAAGGTGGTGTGGTTTCGCTCATATTAACAGATTATAAAGACATGAAATCTCCTTTAGGGACTTTTTTCAGAAAAACATAATAATGGCTTACTTTTCAGCTACTGTGATAAGATTAGAAGTGACATATCCTTTCAAATCCACATCACACTTTTCTAGGAAATTCAGAAGTTCTTTAACCATGCTTCTTACGTTTGTTGTGTTGACCAATGCAAAGCAAAGTTCTACAGCTCTCCTGTAAACAAAAGAAACAGATATGTGTTTGAAAAATTCCAATATATTGGATCATTATATCTCCCAAACAAACTTGGACTGACTGCGAAAAACCTGGGCTCTTGCTGATGTTGTGTTTGCTATTGTTGATGATCAACAGCTCCAATTAGGGACTTGTCACATAAAAACCGATAATTGTAAGATGGTGGTTATTTTCATTAAAGCTATGGAGAAAAAGTGCACTTATGTATTTTATCATAACAATAAATTATACATCTGAAATGCGGGTATAAACCTTTTTGTGCAATCTTTGTTACGGATAAAACAGTCTTTATGTTTGTTAAATGCCTCACAGCAACAATTGTCTGACGCCATTTGGCCTAGCCATGATTTCATTTCGTTTCACAAAATTGAAAACAAGGTTGTACAATCAGTCCGGCTTCAGGAACATATCTGCTAACAAAAGTTTTAATTCCCTTAGGAGTGCAACGCTAATGTTTTTCCAGTACGTAAAAATGATTTTTCTGCTTTTTATGTTTGAAGAATTCAAACATCTTGTAGGGGTTTTTGGCAAACCGGAAGAAATACATATAGACAGATAGATAGGAATCAGGTATGTTGTAACAATAAGATAGGAATTTCTATTCTCTGTGCACACAATTTAAACAATCATTGGGTTGAATTAATTATTTAATTGCAATTCAAATGCATACAATCAAAACAATCGAAGAGGTTGTTCCGAGTCTTCGAAATTTGGCATGAGTTTGAACAACAAACTCATTAGGAAGCCATTAGCCAGCATGCGCTAAAATCTGGAACAAACAGAGAAGCTTGGAACTCGTGGAATGAGTGGGAATCAACGGAACTGAATGGAACCATTGTAACATGCTGAAACAAAGTGGGAATAACTTGGAATCGGAGGGAACAAACGGGACGAAGTGGAAATCGGTGGGAATAAATGAGAACGAGAGGTGACAAGGTCGAAAAACAGGGAATCACTGAAGAAGATGAAGGAACAACTCAGAAAAAAGGAAATCACCGCAAACATGCGAGAGCAAATTGAAACTAAATGGGGATCAATGAAGATTGCGGGGGAAAGCAGGAACAAAGCCTGAAACAGCTAGAATCACAGGGAACAAATGTGGGGATTGTTCCACACTGCAAGCTGCAAGCTAACAGGCTTATCAAAGGCTGATATGAGCTGATCTCATTCTTCAAACATGGCTAATGGGTACCTTTAATCTGTTTATGCTGAAGTATCCTGTTAATACGATTGCAAAATGATAAATATTCAGTTGTACTTGCCTTCGGATGGAGATATCTGGATCTTTGAGGCATTCCAGAACAGTTCCTCTATGTCTCTGTACTGAATTGTTATCCAATGCAACAGTCTTTAAAAGGGTATTCAGTGCAACATATCTGCAAATGAGAAACAGAAACGATAATTCCACACCCAGACAATTGCATCATTTACAAGTACAAGGGTGCACATTATCAGTTTTTTCTGGGGGCAAAGAAATAAGGACTGAAAGCAATCTCAGAGGGGAATTGCACTCTTAAAGAAAGCGTGTGGGATTTGTATCAAAACAAAAGGATTTTCAATGGATTTCCGTGAAAACAATAGGGTTTCCAGCAAAAGTAAACAAGATTTCCAAGAAGTGAATTGTGCCTCAAAAGCACTGACAGTATGTTTGATTACTGGGAGGTAAACCTATGAGCTGTTATCGCTGATTTTATCAAACACTTTCATTCATTTCATTCATTTTATTTGTAAAACTCAACAGCCTATACAAAGATATATTAACAAAACGAAACATATTTATACCTATGGATAAACGCGTTTCTACACTTTTAAATTCTATAACGGAGCAAAAAGCAAGGTCCTAAAGCCATGTTTACATCGACCTCAGATAAGATAGAACTTAATGTCAAATTGCTGTGTGGACATGTAAACTGCAAGTCAGAACCGAAAGGATACAATCGATTGTGATAGCAAGAGTGCTCAGGTTGACTGCAACTAACAGGAATCAGTTGGCAACTTATTGCAGAAGTAGAACATACCTAATGTGCGACTAGAAATAAGTTGCCAGACGTTTATCTCCATCAGTCAGTTGTGATAAATCAGCTCCCAAAAATCGCCGATAAGCAGCTGACAACTGACTGTAAGCAATGTTAAGGTCAGCCTGGCTTAGACACAATCAAAATACATTCTGCAGGAGCGTAATTTCAGCTATCTGCACAAAACTAGTTCAGGTAGAAAAGCAGATGATTTCCACTTGCTTTTTATACAGTGTAAACACATTCATCTTGTTGGCATTAATTGTGTATCATCAGG
Organism: Chrysaora quinquecirrha; assembly: GCA_014526335.1. Lineage (NCBI taxonomy): Eukaryota > Metazoa > Cnidaria > Scyphozoa > Semaeostomeae > Pelagiidae > Chrysaora > Chrysaora quinquecirrha. Next base: position 5,434,674 of record JACTAT010000052.1, on the reverse strand, counting down.
GTCTCAAAATCAGGCAGGGAAAACCATCTATTCATACACTACAAATTTTGAGAGGGCACTTATTCAAGGGGGGCGAATGAAAAGCGCTGGCCGCATAATAGAGGAAATACTGTACGATATTCATACCTAATGTTCTTGTCATTATTCAGCAAAAATCGCCCAAGTATATTGATGGCTAGAACCTAAAACAAAGACAATAGGCAATTTTTTTATTAATTTTTCGAAGTATTGCTTTAAATTCAGGGGGTTACTTTATCGTGTAAAATCTAAGGGTGCTTCATTGGCCCAGGGGGTACTTTAAATATTTTTGGTGAGGTTATGTGCCGCCTGAAATTCTCTAAACATGAGTAAGTGGTCTCCGTGTTGCAGTGGTTAGCACTTTGAGCCACGGTCTTTTATTTGTGATAACAGAGATAACAATCTTGGGCAAGTTGTTAACACAACATGCCTCCCTCACCAAGGTGCAAAATTGGTACCTTAGCAATGAAAGTGATTCGTGATGTGCTGAATGCGGTTGCAAGTTGAAACGTAAACTAAAAAACTTAAGATTCTCTGCGTGAGCTTTTACTGTAGGGCAGAAAAAGGCTACAAGAATATTTACCCTTAGTCCGCTTTCAGATTTGATATCCATAATGGTCAATACAGTTTCATACAGAATAGAGTTGCCAACGTTCTTTGTTGTCTCAGTATTAGTAGCCACCTGAATGGATAAAATACACAACATAATGTACATATATGTTCATTAATTGAAACACTGATCGATTTCTCCATAAAGTGACATATAATAATTGATTGGATTCAACCCCAGACTGCATGATCAGAGAGACAACGACAATTCCACTGAGCTCTGACGCATAATGAAATCATTGAGTAACTCTCCAGTCATACAGCCTAAGGCCACGGCTCTACTCCCATTTGAATTTTCTTTCAGCTGTGTTCAGCCTTCTTGAGTGCCATACATATTTTTGTTTATATTTTCTGCAATGGCAAACATAGGATAGACTTCGTCACAATTGGCATACAACAATTGATGCGATTTAAGACCTAGAATGCATTATTGGAATGTAATATGAAATAATGCCTTTTCCACTGAGCTAAAAAGCTAAGTGAAACTGCAGAGTAATTCTCCAAGTGAAACAATCTAAGGCTCTCCTCCCATTTTGTTAGGCAATACTGCGCCTTCTGCAAGGCCATATGCATTATGTATATTTTTCATGAATGGCGATCACTTAATATAGGTCAGAAAATTCCACATGTACGCTACAATGCAAACGTCGTTGGCTGTCTGATCATGCAGTCCAGGTTTGAATCCAATCTTTTTGTGATATACCACTTGAGGACAAATGTAACGGTTATAAGAAGTATTTACCTGGGCTAAAACATCATTCATACTATCACTGATGTCAGCATCGGTTTTTCCAAGAATTCTCAACAGTCTAAGAATTCGCACCTAAAATCATAGATCAACCATTGAGATCAACTACAATCAATAAAAAATCCATTTTTAGGACAACCCAGGACACCCAGATAGGGAGACCAAAACGCCAAATTTCCAAATAACTAGATTTAAGCTGTATAATATCACCAGCCACCCCATTCTCAAATACCATACGCGTTTTACTCCTATTAATGATTTTCATTAATATTATGCCGAATACGAATCAGTGCTCTTGTGAAAGACTTATTACATTAGTTCCACTCTTGCAAACAGCAACAACAACAACAACAACAACAACAACAACAACAACAACCATACAGCTGTTTGCTCAAAGTGGGACCGTGGGGCTCAAAATCTTCAGCCGAAAAAGTGGTCAACGATCCCAACTTTCGGGAGCCATCTTTGATTGGCTAGTCATCTTTCTCCCACCTTTTCCTCCATTTCATCTCAAAGATTCAAGCGACTTTCGGCCACAGCTTTCACAAAAACAACTGTGGAGCAGTGTGATTATTATTTCTGAAGAGAGTTTAAAAATAGCATACAGTTTGAGCGTCCAGCATAGACTCAATTGCAAAAAACAAATAACTAACTCATGTAATAAGTCTACTTTTCGCTTGAAATGGCGAAGCGACACACCTGTAAGTGTCCTGTCATCAAATATCCTGAGGTGGCTACGTGCTGCGACAAAAATGCTGCGACAAAAATGCTGCGAACGAAGTTCTGCAGCAATCAACTTTCGTGATAAGAAGAATGGGCCCTGGAAAATTTCCAGGAAAAGGCGCGAAAACAATGCAATGTGTTACGTCGCCAATTCACGTGCAACTCTTAGTTTTTCCGGTCGCGGCGACAATTTTGAACATGTTCCTGTCGCCATTTCCAGCAGAATGTCGCACGTGTAGCCGCGGCTTTAGGCCAGGCACCGACTTCAAATGGAAATACTTTGCATTCCAGTGTGCTTTAGACTACAATATACTACTGGACAAAATCCTGAGACAACTTGTTGGTAGCGCCGTCCGTCTCTCATATCAATTTTGGGTTTGGTAGCCAGAGCGCAATGTCATTAACTGGGGACGTTATGCGAAGTTTTGGATAGTTTACGGAGTATTCTATACAAAAATTGGAAGATCAATAACGCGCCGCCAGAAAACGGGTAAAGAAAGACGGAAATAAGAGAAAGGTCATATTCTCAATCATGTTACTTCGTCAATAATATCATCCGTGGAAAAAATTTCCGCCGACATGCACACTGGATGGGGCAGAGGGAGGTTTCCGGCAAACATGTCTCCATAAAGTCTGTCTCAATAATTTAGGCCATTATTGTTATCACGGCAGAGAGAAATTAGTTTTTTATAAAGGCCAGCTATATCTATCCAGTATGGGACTTGAAGTTCTGGTTAGTTTTGCGAAATTTATTGATAAATATAGGCCTAAATGTTGACCATTACTTTAAACCCTTTTATTAATAAATCTACAATCCTAGTCAAAATCGTGGGAGACAACTTATTGGTAGCAATCCCTTCCTTAAGGGCAATGTTGCACGGGGATGGGGTTGCTTCCCGTATATCTGCAAGATTGTTAACTCAATAATTTTTGCCATGATTGTAGATGTTTACAAATAATTCTACTAACAAAATAAATATGATTTACCTGAAGAAAAGGGTCACTAATGCCAGCAACGTCATGTTCTGGTGAATACCCGGACTGTATCATATTCTTTAATGTCCGGACTAAGTTAGGAACGACCTGCAAACAAAATTCGAAACGAAATTAACTTAACGGATGCCTTAACGGATGCCAGACACGCATGCCTTTTCAGCTGTTTTCTTTCTTGAGTAATAGGCATCACACTGGGGTCACACACTAGGCTTGCAATGCAAGGTTTCGTTAACCTCTTTCAAGGGCTCAAATAATACATTGCATTCGGAACATCGTGAAGTAGGGACTAGAATCTTGAACGATGCTTTATTTTTCTTGCGACAGCCCTCTTTTAGGAACCTCTATCCTGATTATGGTACATATCTCATGAAATACGAACTTCAACAGACTGTGTTTAAAAAATTTTGGATTTTATATGCTGGTTTTTACCGCTATCTTTCACGCAAAAGCCCTTTAGGCCTAGTTCATGCGTCGAATTTATGCCGCAGCGAATTAAAACCAAGCTATGAAAAGTTTTAAAGTGTTCATTTTATTTGGCATAATTGTTACATAACTGCAACGCATAAAACCATTACCGAAATTAATCCTATGTGTGCCACTACTGCGCCACTACTCTAGCAGCTCTGCCTCATAAAACTCCCTCACTGCACCTTTAACTGATTTAACTTCGACCAATGCTTGCACGACCGTAGCTATGGCTGCGGGATAACAACATTTGTGGTCTCTGTGGTGCAGTGGTTAGCATGCAGGGCTCACAAAGAAAATTCTGTGGGTTCGAGCCACGGTCTTTCCACTTGTGATTGCAGAGACAACAACCGTGGGCAAGTTGTTATTTCAAATGTGCCTCTCTCCACCCAGGTGTGTAAATGGGTACCTGGTCGGTAGTTATGAGCGCCGTGTGTGGCTACACCCTGCTATATGCTAACCAGACCAGGGGTAAAGTGTAAAGTCAACTGAGTAGCCATAGGCTAGTAGTAGACTCAAAAACGGCAACTTTACTTTTACTTTACTTCGACTTTACCTTACTATTGCAGCCTTGAATTTTACTTTGCCGTTGGCACTTCTCGACGAAATCCGAATCATACAACACTATTTACTCTTGCGACTCCGAAAGTCATTGGGGTGGGAAAATTCGAAAAATCGATAAGAATCCCCCTCCCCCGTCTATTCGGCACTGAATAATACAATGACTTGAGAAGAAGGATAAATGGGTGGAAATAAATAATCTTACCCTTCGAAAATGCGGTATGACATCCGGGCTCATGTTGCACATCTCTGATATCAACACTATACCAGTCAACTGAACACCTGTTGCAGGAAGAAAATTTTGAAATTTTCGCAAATATTTCCAGTCATTACAACTGCACTGACTGTGAATCGGTTGAAATGAGTTCAATTTTTCCGACTCTTACGACTCTTCCGATTAAAAAAATTTTATTGGAAACATGTGCCGCCGACGTCGTCGATCCCGCTATTGGTGGAAAATGGTCACATAGGAAAACTAACCAAACAAGGAAAATCATTCCGTGTAAATTTTCTTCTCCTTGTCGAAGTCTGCAACTTCGAGTCTGACAGTCGCCAACTGTTCCCCATGAATGGGAACACTTTCTTGTATCGTAATGGAAGATGGGAGAAGGGATCGGCAACACAACGTTCACTCTTACGATCCTTTTGGCACCAGTCCTTGATGAAATTTTCGACACATTCGTTATAACAATAAGCGGAATACAAGAGTAATTAGACTTTCTAGACTATATTATTGCTTGAAATTGCACTAGGAACATACTCAACGCAATTTTGACACTACTGGGACTTGAAAAAAGTGAAAATTTTTAGTTTTCTTCGATTTCCCGCCCATTATATATATAGGGATCTTATATATTCATCATAAGTGGGCTATCACAATTGTTATAATTGCCTTGACTGGGATAAAAAACACCTTTGCTGTGGAGGAGACCTGTGGCTGGAAGGACCTCGAGTTAGGCTGGCTACTTCATTTCACTGTTTAGTGCAGTTGAGTAGTCACCTGGCTTGTTGTCCAGAAGGTCACTGGTTCGAATCCCAGTCAAGGCAATTATAACAATTGTGGTAGCCCACTTATGATGAATAAATATCCTGTGTCAGTCAGCATATGTCCAGTTCACTATAGGGACCTTATATATAGGGATGTTAAAATCATACCCATGTTTTGAGAATTTAAGGGCCGAAACCCATTGCACGCGTCGGCAAACATATGGGCAGCAAACACCCGTAACAAAATTATATAAAGTACCCCCACCCACACACAGGAAGTGGAAAATGAGAAACGAGGAACAGCTCTGTGACCCTGTGACCCTTTGAGGCTCTGGAACGTAGGGTACACGTTTTCTTTTTATAAGAAAGTGGTTTATAAGAAAGTAGTGCTCAACATCTTAAAAACTTAAGAAAGTTCACTACTGGATTCTTGAAACTTAAGAAAGTTCTGTTTCATACTTTCACTCCTAATGCTCTGTGTGTTATTTTTGCTCTTCTGTTCAGTCGCTCATCTTGCTATTAAACGAGTCTAATGATTATTTTCTTTGAAAAACGTGGTATTTGTGCAATGTATACAGTGCCTTAAACTGTGCATTCTTAGAAATACTGTATTCCAAAATTTTTGCTAAGAAAGTCGCAAGAAAGTTTTGGTAGTGAAAACATGAAATATCTAAGAAACTTTCAATACTGGCCCAAAAAAACTTTCTTATTAAAAAAAACGTGTACCCAGCTTCGGGACTGTGACCTTCCTGCTTTTTAAAGTGCCTTATGAGATGTACATAAGTGGATGACTTAGTAAACAAATGATGAAACATCGCAACATACCATGATTGTTATCACTAATCAATGATCGTGTCAATGGAATAAATATTTCCATTAATTCTGGAACTTTCCTTACAATCCTCGCAGCACACAGACATGCCTGAAAAGTAAGGTAAAATCAACATCATTAATATAGTCTTTTTTCCTACAGAGAATACCTAGGTGAAAGTGAACGTTCTGCATGTGAGCCGAACGCTGCATTTGCACAGTGTTTTAACCTCGAAATCATCTTAGATCCCGGCATATCGAAATGAGGCTGTCAAGATCTATTCGCGGTGGATTTTCAATAATACCTTTGTAACCACAATCTAACATCTAACAGCGCTTGTACTTAAATACATTATTAGAAAAAGAATCAATTTCTGTTCCCCATTCCCCATTCCCCGTACTCCTTTTCCCGTTCCTCATTTCCTATTCCCTGTCCCCATTTCCATTCCCCATTCCCAGTCCACTGTTTTCGAGATCACCATTTTGCAAGGGAGCAGAAACGTGCAGAAATTGCTTTATAAGGAAGTGCTCGGTAGTACTCAGATCTTTCTTATGTCGTCATTCAGTTTGGTAGCAGTTGGATTTCAGTGAAATCAGGTCTTCCCCAGTTATGTCACATGTTTAAAGCCAAATTCACAAGACCACATCTACAGAATTGTTATCGGATGGGGGAAATATGCTTCAAGCAGAAGTGGGACACCCGACAAATACTGTATATGAAATGACAAGCAAGATATAGCAAAAATGGGAGGAGTGAGCCCCCAAGAAAATTTTTGAACACCACAATCCCAGTTCGTCGGGAAAACTCCTTTCAATTAGATCCTTGTTCCTCCTATTGACATTGTGCCCCTATCCCAACATTTTCTCGTGAAATTTAGATCAGTAAGAGCAATGAACTTGATAAAAGTTGGTTGAACATGTGAAAGAGACAGAACTGCTGATTTGTATTTACCGATGTTGCTTATGTTTGTAGCGCACTACTGTACAATACGGTAAGCAATGTTTCTGGGCCGGGCCTCCGTGTTTCTGTGCGTCAGACAAAAATATTTGGGTTCCGTTCTGTGCACCAGAGTATGTGCGTCTGTATTGCAAAGTCACCTGGATGTGCCGAATGTGCTATATCTAAGGGGTCTGAGAGCATACACCCCAGAAAATTTTGGATCTGCAACGTCAAGAATTGCATTTTCTCATTTCCACTTCACCTCTAAACAAACAACTGCGATTTTTTCAGCAGCTTTGCTAAATTGTATGAAAAAGAATGTAAATTGGAGCAGATGCAGTTAAGATAACACAATGAAATTTTTGGGTGATACACCTAGAGGGCTCTAGGGAAATGCCCCCATGGAATGTTTTAAACAATTGGGTACCTAGAATCACTGTAGTGGCCAGTTGCCACATACATATGTTTATGTTTCCTCGCAATTCAGTCAGTGGACCAAAACGGAGCATCAAACAACAGACACATTGCTTCCTTTCCATACTGGTTTAAAGCAAGGTCTGGAACTTTTTTTGAAGGAATTTTCAAGACCACCATTTCAAACCTTCAAGACCGCTCATTCCTCGACCTCAACCAAACATTTCAGTTTGTCACAGACAAGGTTGATCAGCAAGAAAGCTTGAGAAAATGAAAACCATTTTGCTTTTGTCTCTGGTTCTTGTGTTCGCATTTGCATTTTGCGGTAAGTTAACCTGTGTCTAACTCTAGGCAGGGCTTGTTCTGTGGAAAATTTCCAGCTCCACAAATCATCCAACAGTTATATTTTCATTGCCTCTTATAAGAGCAAAGCAAAACACACAACACGCAGTTTTTTTACAAGCAACTTCGCTCGGCCCTAGTTCAAAAAGTTGCTCATTTTTAGACCTTTTGTGGCCACCTTTTAGTAGCAATAGTTCCTTAGTAGTTGCTTAATATTAACTGTATCTTTTTGCCCTAAGAATAGTATAGAGACTAGAAAAACAGCAAAATCTAACATTGCACATAAAATGACTGGAAACATTTCTCCATGCTGATATTGTTACCATTAGAGACATCGTATGGAAACCCCTCAATGAAATGCCTCACGTAACGAAAAACACTCCATTGATATGCGAGTTTTGACGATAAATGAATGGAAATAGGTTCTATGTTGATCAATCCTCGATTGCTTGCAGTGAAATAAATTATCAAAAATTTAAAAAGTTTAGGTTTTTTTCCTGTGGTACTATACGTTCCTTAAGCTTTTAGGCCTTCTACATCTTGGTTGCTTATAAGCGGTTATTAACTGCGCGTACCAGCTTATGTGTACAACGTTTTGTATGTTCCCAGTTTCGTACTTTATTGCCTTTTCGTAAATTTTTCAATTTTAATTTCAGATGCAAATAATGAAGAAGAACCTAATGATGGGTTAGATTTTGCTGATCTTAACGAGGATTCAGAGGCCGCAAAAGGTTGCCATGATCTATATAATCTGTTTTTTTTGGGTTGTCCGCAAAACCTTTCTCATTCTTTATTTAATGTTGGTTTTACATTAAGAAACTGAATTAAGCAACAATCAAGAGATTTAATCAATAAGAAGCCTCCCGTCTATTCTGAACATGAGACGAAATACACTAGTTTGGTAAGAAAATGAAATTCCAAACTTCGGGGCAATGTCCTCTCTGGTTCCCAAGGTGTCCCCTAATTATACCCTAGAGCTTTTAGTTATCACTCAATTGACACATTTTTTCCAACAGATCCTGCCCCTTGTTTCTGCAACCGTTTGTGTCGCCGTCGATGCACACCTTGGGGCGGCAGTGGAAGACGAAGAAGATGGTAAAGAACCGAGCAAGACTTGGACTTGTATCTTACGCATGATTATAATTAATCTTTTTCTATGATATTACGATGCAAAGATACTGATCAAATGTGTTTTTACTTTTCCTGTCCTCCTTATGTCTGTTTATTAGAAATTTCAAGGGTTTGCTACCTTGGGGTAAACCCATTGAGGCCCGACAGTTGGGTCCAGTCGATTTGAGGGTCTTAAAAATGGCTACCAAATGGCCCAATTATAGAAGTCAAGAATTGATACTGCAACTTTGGCGTATTTTTTGTAGTAACTATGCGCAATTTTACAAGAAAGGTCCTCTTCAAAACTATTTTTCTAGGGAGGTCAAATAAATAGTCTTTGAGTTGTACAAAACTTCAAAATTGCGATGAATAGCGGAATCATTTTCGAGCATACTTAAAAGCTTTTTTCGTCTGACACTCCTCAGAGTATGAACGTCAGAAACAGACCGAAACAATAGAATAAGGCGGAATTTGTACCCAAATGCGGCTCGAAAAGCACCAATCAGAAAGAACTAAAAGCTGAATTGACATTGTGTTTTGAACACCAATCAGCTGGTTGGATACAGCGGGAAGACCAATAGAATTATTTGAAGAGTCCAAGTGAGAAAACGAACTTTTTCTGTCTACACAAAACCGGCCTTTTGGTTTTGATGTAGACAGATTCCAAAACCCCTAAGTGAAACAAAGATAGCGTACACGCTTTTCAATTTGCAAAGAGCCTAGTTCAAGGTCTAGTTGCAAAAGTCCATTATTTTTCGACCTTTTTAATCTAATTGCTGTACCCAAAGCTTCCTTTAGCTTAGCTGCATATTTAGTGACTGTCTCTTATAAAGAAACACTTGTAGGTAGGTGAGCAAAGTTTGAAACTATTCAAGGAAACATTTGTTACAGGTGTAACATACAATTTATGTGAATTTTAACCAAAAATTCATAGATGGAACCGGCTTAAATTCTTGATTGTTTGGAGTTATAAATTTTCAAAATTGAAAAGTTCCTTAGCGATTTTATTTTTAGTAGTATAAGTTCTTTAAATTTTTTGGCTTGGGTCAACATGTAGGTTTCTATATGAAGTGTTTTTTATAAAAAAGCGTTTATTGTGTCGAAAAGACATTTTCAACGAAAGACCGTCTGGACTGAAATTTTGTACTTGCCAAAATAGGAAAATTTCTTACTTTCTATTTGGGCCAGAATTTAACCGGCCTTGAAATCAGCAACTGGGTCGGATGAAATGCTCGAATTTTCGCCATGTTGCAGAAAGTAAACCCAGGAAAGTTGTCAATACAATCCAAATGTACTTCTCGCGGTAAAAACACGCTAGCCTCCGGTATCCTGTAGAACCAAGAGATGTTTCTACTCTGCGGAACCTGAGAATGTTGCTATTCTGTGGAACGACAGGAATGATTCTGTGGAATCGGGGAATGTTGATACTCTGTGGAACGAGGGGAATGTTCAAATTCAATGGGAAGTTTATCTCACAAACAGATGGAGTAGCACTGGGAAAACCTGCCTCTTCTGTAGTTGCTGAGATCTTTATGCAAGAAAAAGAATCGCTTGCCCTTGATTCATACATTGAGAAACCAAAAGTATAGGAGAGATATGTAGATGATGTGTTCATGATTATGAAGAGGGACAAGATGGAAGATTTCTATAAGCACATCAATTCCCTACATGTGAAATTGAAGTTCACTACAGAGGTAGAGAATGATGGAAAACTAGCCTTCAGGACATGTTAAAACAGACTTGTTAAAGAAAGCATTCACTCGGTTCTATCAACTCCTTGTATCAATCAAGTATCTTACTCAATCCCAGAAATCTGTTTGAATAACATCAAAAGCTGCACTGACCGCAATTTTGGCGCCACAAAATTTTAGAAACTGAGCGCCAAAAAATTCCGAGCTTCCTCGCAGGTCCGGTTAATTTCACACCATTCGATCCGACCTTTGCACTAAATAGCCAAGAAACCACATTTCTCATTGCCCGATGATGGGAGACGGATCTCTCCGGAAACGTTGCCCAACTAAATATCAAAGGCTTGTCATGATAAGTGGTGACTATAGTGTCCCCTCATTTTTCGTTACTCAGTTTCAAACGCAAAACTCAGTGAAAATCAATCTCATGGCGAGAAACAGTCTTATCACTTGAATGTGCGATGCATCCATGATCTGCTGGAAAGGTGTATTTTGATACCGCATAGACTTATCATCAATGCATTAATGATTTGGAAATTAGTAAATTGTGCCACTGGGTGGTCCTTAGAATCTTGGGTCAAGAGTTCTTCGCCTGTTTCGCTTCAATCAAGCTGATTTCAATGGACGTTTGTGAAATTTGAGATATTCATATTCATTGAAATATCTTCAACTGTTTGGAAACAAGACACCCTTGTTTGGATATAATTATCAAGTGTCTGGAATATGTCTGGAATACTGGAATGTATTCCAATGCTGGAATACTGGAAGACCATTCCAGTTATCACTGGAAACATTCCAGCATTGACTGGAATATCATTCCAGTATTCCAGTATTCCAGTATTCCATTTTATTCCAGTATTCCATTCCAGTATTCCACATTCCATGTTTTCAAGATAGGATAGCCAAACACATCCTGCTGTATAAATTTCTTTGTATTACATTAGAATGCAGTACAGTAATAACGTCCAATCAAATCGCTCGATTTTGAAATGAAAATAATGTCCTTTGTAGCGAATTCTTCCGCTCATCAATAAGGCTTTTTGTACCAGCGGAAAAACGTCCCAATTAAATGCTTTGCTCATTCCTCAACCTCAACCAAACATTTCAGTTTGTCACAGACAAGTTTGATCAGCAAGAAAGCTTGAGAAAATGAAAACCATTTTGCTTTTGTCTCTGGTTCTTGTGTTCGCATTTGCATTTTGCGGTAAGTTAACCTGTGTCTAACTCTAGGCAGGGCTTGTTCTGTGGAAAATTTCCAGCTCCACAAATCATCCAACAGTTATATTTTCATTGCCTTTTATAAGAGCAAAACACACAACACCCAGTTTTTTTACAAGCAACTTTACTCGGCCCTAGTTCAAAAAGTTGCTTATTTTTAGACCTTTTATGGCCACCTTTTAGTAGCAATAGTTTCTTAGTAGTTGCTTAATATTAACTGTATCTTTTTGTCCTAAGAATAGTATAGAGACTAGAAAAACAGCAAAATCTAACATTGCACATAAAATGACTGGAAACATTCTCCATGCTGATATTTTTACCATTAGAGACTTTGTATTGAAAGTTAAATGGAAACCCGTCAATGAAATGCCTCATTTAACGAGAAACACTCCGTTGATATGCGAGTTTTGACGATAAATGAATGGAAATAGCTTCTATGTTGATCAATCCTCGATTGCTCGCAGTGAAATAAATTATCAAAAATTTAAAAAGTTTAGGTTTTTTCCTGTGGTACTATACGTTCCTTAAGCTTTTAGGCCTTCTACATCTTGGTTGCTTATAAGCGGTTATTAACTGCGCGTACCAGCTTATGTGTACAACGTTTTGTATGTTCCCATTTTCGTACTTTATTGCCTTTTCGTAAATTTTTCAATTTTAATTTCAGATGCAAATAATGAAGAAGAACCTGATGGTGGATTAGATTTTGCTGATCTTAACGAGGATTCAGAGGCCGCAAAAGGTTGCCATGATCTATATAATCTGCTTTTTTTGGGGTTGTCCGCAAAACCCCTCTCATTCTTTATTTAATGTTGGTTTTACATTAAGAAACTGAATTAAGCAACAATCAAGAGATTTAATCAATAAGAAGCCTCCCGTCTATTCTGAACATGAGACGAAGTACACTAGTTTGGTAAGAAAATGAAATTCCAAACTTCAGGGCAATGTCCTCTCTGGTTCCCAAGGTGTCCCTTAATTATACCCTAGAGCTTTTAGTTATCACTCAATTGACACATTTTTTCCAACAGATCCTGCCCCTTGTGTCTGCAACAGTTTGTGTCGCCGTCGATGCACATCTTGGGGCGGCAGAGGAAGACGAAGAAGATGGTAAAGAACTGAGCAAGACTTGGACTTGTATCTTACGCATGATTATAATTAATCTTTTTCTATGATATTACGATGCAAAGATACTGATCAAATGTGTTTTTACTTTTCCTGTCCTCCTTATGTCTGTTTATTGGAAATTTCAAGAGTTTGCTACCTTGGGGTAAACCCATCGAGGCCCGAGAGTTGGGTCCAGTAGATTTGAGTTTCTTAAAAATGGCTACCAAATGGCCCAATTATAGAAGTCAAGAATTGATACTGCAACTTTGGCGTATTTTTTGTAGTAACTATGCGCAATTTTACAAGAAAGGTCCTCTTCAAAACCATTTTTCTAGGGAGGCCAAATAAATAGTCTTTGAGTTGTACAAAACTTCAAAATTGCGATGAATAGCGGAATCATTTTCGGGCATACTTAAAAGCTTTTTTCGCTACTCAGAGTATGAACGTCAGAAACAGACCGAAACAATAGAATAAGGCGGAATTTGTACCCAAATGAGGCTCGAAAAGCACCAATCAGAAAGCTAAAAGCTGAATTGACATTGTGTTTTGAACACCAATCAGCTGGTCGGATACAGCGGGAAGACCAATAGAATTATTTGAAGAGTCCAAGTGAGAAAACGAACTCTTTCTGTCTACACAAAACCGGCCTTTTGGTTTTGATGTAGACAGATTCCAAAACCCTAAGTGAAACAAAGATAGCGTACACGCTTTTCAATTTGCAAAGAGCCTAGTTCAAGGTCTAGTTGCAAAAGTCCATTATTTTTCGACCTTTTTAATCTAATTGCTGTACCCAAAGCTTCCTTTAGCTTAGCTGCATATTTAGTGACTGTCTCTTATAAAGAAACACTTGTAGGTAGGTGAGCAAAGTTTGAAACTATTCAAGGAAACATTTGTTACAGGTGTAACATACAATTTAGGTGAATTTTAACCAAAAATTCATAGATGGAACCGGCTTAAATTCTTGATTGTTTGGAGATATAAATTTTCAAAATTGAAAAGTTCCTTAGCGATTTTATATTTAGTAGTATAAGTTCTTTAAATTATTTTGGCTTGGGTCAACATGTAGGTTTCTATATGAAGTGTTTTTTATAAAAAAGCGTTTATTGTGTCGAAAAGACATTTTCAACGAAAGACCGTCTGGACTGAAATTTTGTACTTGCCAAAATAGGAAAATTTCTTACTTTCTATTTGGGCCAGAATTTAACCGGCCTTGAAATCAGCAACTGGGTCGGATGAAATGCTCGAATTTTCGCCATGTTGCAGAAAGTAAACCCAGGAAAGTTGTCAATACAATCCAAATGTACTACTCGCGGTAAAAACACGCTAGCCTCCGGTATCCTGTAGAACCAAGAGATGTTTCTACTCTGCGGAACCTGAGAATGTTGCTATTCTGTGGAACGACAGGAATGATTCTGTGGAATCGGGGAAAGTTGCTATTCTGTGGAACGAGAGTTGTTGCTATTTGCGGAATCGGGGAATGTTGATACTCTGTGGAACGAGGGGAATGTTCAAATTCAATGGGAAGTTTATCTCACAAACAAATGGAGTAGCACTGGGAAAACCTGCCTCTTCTGTAGTTGCTGAGATCTTTATGCAAGAAAAGAATCGCTTGCCCTTGATTCATACATTGAGAAACCAAAAGTATAGGAGAGATATGTAGATGATGTGTTCATGATTATGAAGAGGGACAAGATGGAAGATTTCTATAAGCACATCAATTCCCTACATGTGAAATTGAAGTTCACTACAGAGGTAGAGAATGATGGAAAACTAGCCTTCAGGACATGTTAAAACAGACTTGTTAAAGAAAGCATTCACTCAGTTCTATCAACTCCTTGTATCAATCAAGTATCTTACTCAATCCCAGAAATCTGTTTGAATAACATCAAAAGCTGCACTGACCGCAATTTTGGCGCCACAAAATTTTAGAAACTGAGCGCCAAAAAATTCCGAGCTTCCTCGCAGGTCCGGTTAATTTCACACCATTCGATCCGACCTTTGCACTAAATAGCCAAGAAACCACATTTCTCATTGCCCGATGATGGGAGACGGATCTCTCCGGAAACGTTGCCCAACTAAATATCAAAGGCTTGTCATGATAAGTGGTGACTATAGTGTCCCCTCATTTTTCGTTACTCAGTTTCAAACGCAAAACTCAGTGAAAATCAATCTCATGGCGAGAAACAGTCTTATCACTTGAATGTGCGATGCATCCATGATCTGCTGGAAAGGTGTATTTTGATACCGCATAGACTTATCATCAATGCATTAATGATTTGGAAATTAGTAAATTGTGCCACTGGGTGGTCCTTAGAATCTTGGGTCAAGAGTTCTTCGCCTGTTTCGCTTCAATCAAGCTGATTTCAATGGACGTTTGTGAAATTTGAGATATTCATATTCATTGAAATATCTTCAACTGTTTGGAAACAAGACACCCTTGTTTGGATATAATTATCAAGTGTCTGGAATATGTCTGGAATACTGGAATGTATTCCAATGCTGGAATACTGGAATACCATTCCAGTTATCACTGGAAACATTCCAGCATTGACTGGAATATCATTCCAGTATTCCAGTATTCCAGTATTCCATTTTATTCCAGTATTCCATTCCAGTATTCCACATTCCATGTTTTCAAGATAGGATAGCCAAACACATCCTGCTGTATAAATTTCTTTGTATTACATTAGAATGCAGTACAGTAATAACGTCCAATCAAATCGCTCGATTTTGAAACGAAACGCAACAACATAGTGTCCTTTGTAGCGAATTCTTCCGCTCATCAATGAGGCTTTTTTGTACCAGCGGAAAAACATCCCAATTCTGTTGTATTACTTTGTATTAATAAGAATGCAATAATAACGTCCAATCAAATCGCTCGATTTTGAAATGAAAATAATCTCCTTTGTAGCAAATTCTTCCGCTCATCAATAAGGCTTTTTTGTACCAGCGGAAAAACATCCCAATTCTGTTGTATTACTTTGTATTAATAAGAATGCAGTAATAACGTCCAATCAAATCGCTCGATTTTGAAATGAAAATAATGTCCTTTGTAGCAAATTCTTCCGCTCATCAATAAGGCTTTTTGTACCAGCGGAAAAACATCCCAATTAAATGCTTTGCTCATTCCTCAACCTCAACCAAACATTTCAGTTTGTCACAGACAAGGTTGATCAGCAAGAAAGCTTGAGAAAATGAAAACCATTTTGCTTTTCTCTCTGGTTCTTGTGTTCGCATTTGCATTTTGCGGTAAGTTAACCTGTGGCTAACCCTAGGCAGGGCTTGTTCTGTGGAAAATTTCCAGCTCCACAAATCATCCAACAGTTATATTTTCATTGCCTCATTGCCTCTTATAAGAGCAAAACACACTACATACCAGCTTATGTGTGCAACGTTTTGTATGTTCCCATTTTCGTACTTTATTGCCTTTTCGTAAATTTTTCAATTTTAATTTCAGATGCAAATAATGAAGAAGAACCTGATGATGGATTAGATTTTGCTGATCTTAACGAGGATTCAGGGGCCGCAAAAGGTTGCCATGATCTATATAATCTGTTTTTTTGGGTTGTCCGCAAAACCCCTCTCATTCTTTATTTAATGTTGGTTTTACATTAAGAAACTGAATTAAGCAACAATCAAGAGATTTAATCAATAAGAAGCCTCCCGTTTATTCTGAACATGAGACGAAGTACAATGTTTGGTAAGAAAATGAAATTCCAAACTTCGGGGCAATGTCCTCTCTGGTTCCCAAGGTGTCCCCTAAGTATACCCTAGAGGTTTTAGTTATCACTCAATTGACACATTTTTTCCAACAGATCCTGCCCCTTGCTTCTGCAACCGTTTGTGTCGCCGTCGATGCACACCTTGGGGCGGCAGTGGAAGACGAAGAAGATGGTAAAGAACTGAGCAAGACTTGGACTTGCATCTTACGCAAGATTCTAATTAATCTTTTTCTATGATATTACGATGCAAAGATACTGATAAAAAGTGTTTTTATTTTTCCTGTCCTCCTTATATCTGTTTATTGGAAATTTCAAGGGTTTGCTACCTTGGGGTAAACCCATCGAGGCCCGAGAGTTGGGTCCAGTAGATTTGAGTTTCTTAAAAATGGCTACCAAATGGCCCAATTATAGAAGTCAAGAATTGATACTGCAACTTTGGCGTATTTTTTGTAGTAACTATGCGCAATTCTACAAGAAAGGTCCTCTTCAAAACCATTTTTCTAGGGAGGTCAAATAAATAGTCTTTGAGTTGTACAAAACTTCAAGATTGCGATGAATAGCGGAATCATTTTCGGGCATACTTAAAAGCCTTTTTCGCTCCTCAGAGTATGAACGTCAGAAACAGACCGAAACAATAGAATAAGGCGGAATTTGTACCCAAATGAGGCTCGAAAAGCACCAATCAGAAAGCTAAAAGCTGAATTGACATTGTGTTTTGAACACCAATCAGCTGGTCGGATACAGCGGGAAGACCAATAGAATTATTTGAAGAGTCCAAGTGAGAAAACGAACTCTTTCTGTCTACACAAAACCGGCCTTTTGGTTTTGATGTAGACAGATTCCAAAACCCCTAAGTGAAACAAAGATAGCGTACACGCTTTTCAATTTGCAAAGAGCCTAGTTCAAGGTCTAGTTGCAAAAGTCCATTATTTTTCGACCTTTTAATCTAATTGCTGTACCCAAAGCTTCCTTTAGCTTAGCTGCATATTTAGTGACTGTCTCTTATAAAGAAACACTTGTAGGTAGGTGAGCAAAGTTTGAAACTATTCAAGGAAACATTTGTTACAGGTGTAACATACAATTTATGTGAATTTTAACCAAAAATTTATAGATGGAACCGGCTTAAATTCTTGATTGTTTGGAGTTATAAATTTTCAAAATTGAAAAGTTCCTTAGCGATTTTATTTTTAGTAGTATAAGTTCTTTAAATTTTTTGGCTTGGGTCAACATGTAGGTTCCTATATGAAGTGGTTTTTTATAAAAAAGCGTTTATTGTGTCGAAAAGACATTTTCAACGAAAGACCGTCTGGACTGAAATTTTGTACTTGCCAAAATATGAAAATTTCTTACTTTCTATTTGGGCCAGAATTTAACAGGCCTTGAAATCAGAGAAAGCAGATACTTGCAAATTCATTTGTGGAGACACTGCCCCTGCCCCCCTGGGAAATCTTAAGAATAGAATACCCTGAATTTAAATCTCAATGGTTTAAAGAATATTCATGTTTATTTAGTGTGATCAATTTCTAGTCTTATCAAAGTTGTTAAGTTCTGAAAATGGCTGCAGAAAAACGCAACATGAAAAGCTTGCAGCCTTTCGTTTCTACATGGAATGGCCAACAGCAGATTACTTCAAACGAATTTCTTGCTTGTTTTAAAAAGTATGACAAGGATGGTAGGTTACATTGACATTTTATAAGAACCAGATAATTGCTGCAGAGGTTCGAAGATCTTATTTTTTTGAATAATTTGAGACGCGAGTGTTCTTAATGGTCTTCCTATATCAAAATTGATTTTTCTACAACTTACAACTTCCTTGACCAGGGTTTTTAAAGAAAATTTAGAACTGCACACTATCCTTATAGTCCAATAGGTGAATGCTCTCCGAGAAAATTTTTAAATTTTATGGGTCTAGAATCGCTCCTGTGGTCATTTCGTGATTGGAGTATGCAAAATCTAACTATGAGACCTGCTATTTTGCAAAGATTTACCTTTCATTATTATGGTATAGGGCAACAAGTATACAAAATAATGTGAACGATGTTTTATGCCAGTTTCTCAACTGCACAATTTGTCTTTTAGAACTGCACAAAAATTTTTAGAACTGCACATTTTGTGTAGAACTGCACGTTAAAAAACCCTGCTAAAAAGTTTCTCTTACTCTTTAGAACTGGCTATTTGTACTATTTTTATAAGAAACCGGCTATAAGAAACTTTATATGCCTTTTTCTAAAAAATCAAGAAACTCTTCTATATGGTCTAAGATGTAAAAAAAATTAAGAAGCTATTTCGGCCTTTAAGTTCAGCTTTCTATTTTCTTGATGTGCATTTTGTAATGTTTACGTAAAATAGTCATCATACTTGGGGTAAATTCTGATTACCTGAGTACTAGTTATCGCTCATGAGACCGAGGCTAGCACTTAAAGGAGGTCGCTCAAACTGTATTCAATTCAATAGCGAAACTACGACTCAGGTAATCAGTCTATGATACTTCATGTTAAACCCTTATCTCACGAAATGTTTGAAATTTCGACTTTTAAGTTAAGAAACTCTGCAAGAAACTTTTATTATACCAATTGTGTGCTCAAAGTTAAGAAACCCTAATGTATGTGGCTCAGAGCATAGTTTCTTATAAAAAATGAGTGTGGTCATCTCACTAAATATGCAGCTAAACTTAGGAACTATTAAGGTTGTTTTGGTACTACAATCTAATTAAAAGAGGTCCCACAAAAAAACCTTTAGGAACAGGCTAACATGAATTATAAGAGTAATTTTATCTGAAATTTTCTGATTTTATAAGAAACGAATGGGTCCTGAAGTATTATATCAAGAGTACGTGGCAGAATACATTTATATAATCTTTTGCCGCCTTTTTCAGATAATGGCTACATCGAGGGAAGTGAAATCGACTTGTTCTTGGCGGATTTACTTTCTGACCAACAAACTGGTGTAAGTACCAGTTCAAGTTGTTGTTGTTGTTGTTGTTGTTGTTGTTGTTGTTTTTATACGTACAATTAAAAAATAAAAAGTAGTTAAAGTTATCCGTTTTACATTACTGCTTTTAAAACAAGATTTGCTATTAATCATGGAAAAAATATGTTGAGACAAATACTCCGTCATATTGATTTTGGGTCTATGTCTTTGCCCCCTTCCCCCACTAAATGTTGACCACTTTTTCGGACATTGTCCGTCGCATGTTGGAGCGCATACTTCGGCAGTGATTGAAACAAAATATCCACTATTGAACTGGGGAAGGGGGTTAGATGGGGGAAATAAAGGATATATGAGCGTATCTTTTCAAACTTGTTTCTAACAATTTTCTCTACGATTGTAGATATTCAACATTAGTTATCATGTAATTATAGGCCAATGAAGTAAAAGCTCTAAAGGACTTTAAAGAAACACTCCTGAAAAACTACGATGCTAATAATGACAAACGGATTGAACTAGCCGAGGTAGGTAACTACTTTCGTTTTCATTCTAAGGTCTTGCTCATGCTTTCTCGATGCTGTAAGGCAAAATTTAATACACGCATTTTTTTATAAGGAACCTACCTCAAGGCCTAGTTCTAAAAGTTCCTTATTTTTGGGCCTCTTATTGTAGTTCCAAAAGTTCCTTTATAGTTCCTTAATTTTAACTGCACATACAGTGGTCCTAACAATAAAAGAGAGACATTTGCATGTGAGCAAAGCTCGAGACTACTCAAAGAAACATTTGATACATGTGTAACGTACAATTTATGCGATTTTTGACTGCAAATGAATGGAACCGGCTTTCTAATTCTTGATTATTTGCAGTGATAAAAACATTCAACATTGAAAAGTTCCGTAATGATTTTCTCTTTAGTAGTATAAGTTCTTTAAATTTTCGGGCCTTCTAAATGTAGGTTCCTTATAAAGTGGTTCTTTATAAAAAAAAGCGTGTACTGGCTAAATAAACCATCAATTTACATATAAACTCGTTTCTATAAGAACCAGTTGATTTTTGCCGAGGCTCGATGTTTTTATCTTTTGAATAATTTGAAGCTTGAGTGTTCTTAATGGTGTTCACTGATTTTTCTACAACTACGCACAAAAAATTGCTTCTACGAACGATAAAAACAGTGTTGCATATCTTCTATATATGTACTTTTATTCAGTAACTGCATAGTTCGAACTTCGAACATGACGATGAATACGGCATGAAATGAAGATGCCAATGAATACGGTACGAAATTAAATTGTTAAGGAACACAGTGAAAAATGAAGACGCTTAAGAGTGTTTGCTAATGAATACGGTATGAAATGAAGATGCTAACCAATATGGTGCGAAGTAAGATACCTATGAATACAGTAAGAAATGAAGATGCTAAAGAATGCAGTAAGAAAGGAAGATGCTAATGAATATGGTACGAAATGAAGAAGCTAATCAATACGGTATGAAATAAGAGTAGTACTAATGAACAAGGTATGAAATGAAGAAGGTAATGAATATATTTTAAAATCAAGATGCTAAATAATGCGGTACAAAATTAAGATGCTTAACGAATGCGGTATGAAATGAAGATTTCAATGAGTGCAGTATGAAATTAGATGAAAAGAAGATTCCAATGAATATGGTATCAAATGAAGACGCTAATGAATATGGTGTGAAATGAAGATGCTAACTAATGCGATATAAAATGAGGATGCTAATGAATATGGTACATAATGAATAAGATACCAATGAATACAGTAAGAAATGAAGATGCTAATGAATAAGGTATGAAATGAAGATGCTTATGAATACGGTATAAGATAAGATACCTGTAAATACAGCACGAAATGAAGATGCTGAAGAATGCTAATTATGATAATATTAGATGCTAATGATTAATAAATAAGGAATAGCAAGACATCACAGGAGTGAGGGAATTAATGTGGTATGAAGTGAAAATACTAAGGAATACCGTAGGAATTTTTCAAACTGAACTCTACTGCTTCTAGCTCTATCTTTTGTTCATATTCTGCTTGACTGAAACTTTTCTCTGTAGCTATCACGAATACTGCCAACAGAAGAAAACTTCTTGCTGCAGTTCAGATTACAATGCTCTGATTTGACAAGCATCGACTTTATGAAGGTATTTTGTAGCTATTGTTACTTATAAGAAGGTGGAAAGGGGGAGGCGGGAAGGGGTATTTTCGTGATACGTGATGAGAAGATTTATACAAATGCGAAAACGTGAAAGTTGTTGTTGTTGTTGTTACTTTGTTTTGAGTAGGCTGTTGTTTCTAGCTTTTTCAGCTAATTTAGACTTACTATGCATGCCGCATCCATTCTCTTAGGTGCCTAATTGCCGCCCCCCTGCTAATTAATTTTTAGAAAAAATTCCAACCTACCCCCGCTCTCATAAGGACCCCCCTCTTACTAAGGTTTGCATTGATATTGATGTTGATATTTTTCACTAAACTTACTCTGACGTTCTTGGTGTGAAATTTCCCTTCTATACTCTATTTGTTGGTTAGGCTAAACCAGTAGACATGCCACGCGTGACAATATCTCGTGTGACATGTCCCTCGTTGTTTCCCTGTCCAGCCACCTCGGAAACATTGTAGGGCGCGACAAAATTTGCAGTGGGAGACACGGAAATGTTTCTGGGAGACAACAGAAAAATTATTTTTTTCCGCGACTTTTCACTCGCATGTTTAGCCAACCTGGAAGATATGCCGAATATAATGTCGCGCACGACATGACTTCGAGTTTAGCCACAGCCTTACGCTAAATAGACCTCTGTAGATTGCTGAAAGCAATAGGCATGTCTAAGACTATCATAAAAAATATAGAAATACTATTACCCAGCCAATGAGTCCCAGTGTTTTGGGGGTTTTCAAGTAGGTTTGCAGTGAGGTATGGTTAGAATTGAAAATGATGTCAGGTGAAAAGAAAAACGTATGTTGGATCGAATAGCCTCTTTTTGAAGACGAAAAGAAACCGATAGCCTCGAAATAAACATACACAAAATTAAGTTTTTTCTAACCTACTATTCTGCTACGCAGACGCTTCTCGCTGCTCCGCAGTAATGATCTTCAGTTAGCATTCTACTAATGCAAGGTGTTCCACCAGGAATTATTCCTCATTCTTTCTGAATGAGAGAAAAGGCTTAAAAGTTTCAAATCTAGTTATTCGATAGGAAATTTTTAACGCTTAAATCACCCTGAAAGTATAAACCCTTGTAATCTTATTAAATCATCTGGCTTAACCACTACTTACAATAAAATCCTATCAGTGAGAATTTTGAGGAATAGGTTATCTTGCTAACCTTTACTATGATAAGAATACTCTAGATTTCTATTCTGAGCTACTATATTATTATAATAGTTAAATCAACTGGCTTAAAACCACTACATAGTTACAATAAATAAAGTCCATAGAGATGAAAAAGCCTAGTATGACATCATGAATGATGTCATCTCATTTCACAGATATGCTATTTTTCCGACTACAATTACTATACAATAATACACGTTTTTTTTATAAGAAAGTTTTTTTGGGCCAGTATTGAAACTTTCTTAGCTATTTCATGTTTTCAGTGCCAAAACTTTCTTGTGACTTTCTTAGAAAAAATTTTGGAATACAGTTTAAGGCACTGTATACATTGCACAAATACAACGTTTTTCAAAGAAAATAATCATTAGGCTCGTTTAATAGCAAGATGAGCGACGTAACAGAAGAGCAAATATAAAACACAGAACATTAGGAGTGAAAGTATGAAACAGAACTTTATTAAGTTTCAAGAATCCAGTATTGAACTTTCTTAAGTTTTTTAGAAGTTGAGCACTACTTTTTTATAAACCACTTGCTTATAAAAAAACGTGTACACCTTTTGCTTTGATTTGTTGAACAAGAAAAAATCAAGAAGACTCAATCCTAGGAAGATCGCTGAATTTAGCGAAGGAATCGTAAGAAGCGAATATTTTGCGTTTTTCTACGCTTTTTGTTATAGAATTAATAAATAGAAAGGATGAGCCTTAATGTCTGTTTTGTATTTAGATTTTGATGATTTTGAAATAGGAACGTTTGCTCTTTTAGATAGAACTTTATGATAAGAACAAAGATGGGAAGCTAAGCATAAGAGAACTGCAAAAGTAAGTTGCTTAAAAGTTTGTTACTTAGTCAGTAAGTTAATTTTAGTTAATTTTAGGGGGTTTGCTACATAATTAGTTGACTAGTTAGTTGGTTATTTAGTTATTTAGTTAGTTTATCACTTGCTTTATTAATCACTTACTATCTTAGTTAGTTATTTAGTTAGTTAGTTAGTTTGCTAGTTTGTTAGTTAATTAATAAGGTATTTGCTTTATTAGTAAGTTAGTTTAGTTGGTTAGTTAGTTATTTAATTAAACAGTAACTTAGTTGGTTAGTTAGCTAATTAGTCAGTTAACTAGTTAGTTAGTTACGTAGTTAGTTAGTTAGTTATTTATTTAGTTAGTTAGTTACTTAGTTAGTTAGTTAGTTATTTATTTAGTTAGTTAGTTAGTTAGATGATTAGTTACTTAGTTAATTAGTAAGTTGCTTATTTGTTAGCTAATTGGTTACTTAGTTAGTTAGATAGTTAGTTATTAGTTAGTTAGCTAGATGGTCTGTTACTTAGTTAGTTACTTGGTACCCTGGGTAGTTAGTTGGCTGCCTATTAGTTAGCTAATTGGTTCGTTCATTAGTTAGGTGTAGTTAGATAGTTGGATAGTTTGTTCCTTAGTTAGTTACTTATACTTTATAACTTATAGTTCTAGTTAATTTTGTTCGTTTTCGTTAGTTACTTAAATAGTTAGTTTGCTAGTTGGCTAGTTATTTTTCGAATTAGTAAGTTAGTTGGTTAGTAAGTTAATAAGTTAATTAGCTAAGAAAGTGAAGACGAGTCATATTTTTCGAAATTTTGGGGGCTGCTCTGACGACATTTGGCAGGCAGTGTTGTCGCCCCGTTAGCGTTACCTTGCCATCGCTCAGGGTCACTTATATTAAACTTTTATACACATAATATATAGGCCCTACCCTATAAATAGGTTCCGCAAGAGACTTCCTCATACCTACTTTACGACTACTGATCTGATTCTGCGTCAATATTTTGGCTTTGTGACTAATACATTATTATTATTGTAGACTCCTTCCAGTTGAAAAGAATTATCTCTCGAACATTTACCAGGTAGGGAAGTCCGTTTTGCAGCCTGCGTCACATACAGTGTTGCGGAGGAGCAAAACAGCAAGTTTTTCGAATTTTCGAGCTCCTCCGCAATACTGTCTGTGTGGCAGGTTATCTGTTTTGTTGACATAGAATGGAGTGGCATTTGCGATGTATTTAATTGCATATATTGTTGGTATTATATTAAAAGATTTTGGAATAAGGCAATGGGTTCCGTTCTTCAAGGTGTTCGATACACATAGGATCGAGAAGGTCCTGGGTTCCAATCTCGTCAGGATTTTCCACTATACTCTTAGGGGGGTCATAGGAAGGGAAGGGGGGTAAAAAACGGTAAAAAACGGTAAAACCGAAAAGCCAAAAACCGTACAAGCATACATCTGTTTTGTTAAAGCCGTAAAACCGCACCGAAATCGCAGATTGGAAAACCGCAAAACCGTACTTTTTGAAGGTAAAAATCCGTAAAACCGCTCTCAAAATGTCGAAAAACCGCAAACCGTCATGCCAAATGACCCCCTCCTCTTAGTTGCCTAATTGGCGTCTCCAACTAATCTGAACGCTGTTCCAGCCCAACCCTTCGCCTATTCAAATCCCCCCAGCAATTAGGGACCTAAAAGTAAGGAGTAAGCCTACAGTCAACTCAGCTGCACATCCTTCCAACGCCGTCCATGAATAAGCTGTCCCAGGTAATTTCTCGAGGAAAAGGAATATACACGCATTTTTATTTATAAGGAAGTGCTTTATAAGGAAGTTAGTACTCGGCTAGGCAAAAACGTAAGGAATTCCAGTACTGGATCAGAGACCATTAAAGGAATCTGACTTTATTAAAAATGATGAAGTCTTGTGAAGCTGATCATTTACATGTATAAAACGAGCAAGCAATACTCTTTTTGTCAATTGTTTAATTTAAATTCATTTCTATTCATCTTCTGACACCTTCATGTCCCTTTATTCCCTTGTCCCTAGGTTTATTTTTAAGATACAAGTATAAAAGTTAAGCAATCGCTAAGGAATTTTCAGTACTCAAATTTGGCTGTCAGTTAAGGAATTTTCAGTACTGGGGCTGAGCCGAACTTCCCCCTAAGCAGTGGCTGAAATTCAAAATTTCGACTGGTGGGACCAAGAGGCCTAAATTTCCGACAGTCAGTGAAAAATGTTCTATTTTGTGCCATTTTCAAAGAAAAATCGCAAAATTTCCGACAAAATTGGAAGAGTTGGGAAGGGGGGCTTGAGCCCCCCAAATCCCCCACAATTTCCGCCGCTGCCCCTGGGTACTTAAATATGTCTTGTTATGTTTATTCTTTGACAGAAGCAAAAATCGCTGAGTGAAGAAGATTTCAAAATCATATTTAAACACTATGACCAGGTAAAATATAGTTGATTATCTTTTGCTATCAGACAAGGCCGCAATTTTGCCCCTCCAACATTTCTCGCTATGGCGTTACGCGATCGCTATAGGCTACATGGTACAGCGGCAATGTATTCTGCAACTTGCAGTAATTCCTGTAACACAACTGCGAGGGAATCTAGGACGCACAAATCATTTTAGTACAGTGGAAACTCAAATAACAGAAAAACTTTGTTGGTCCCGACCCGATATCCGCCGATACCCCCCACAAGACAAATACAAACATTTTAGGGGCCATTGCACCGTGTAATACCTCGCAATGGTAGCAGATTTGATCTTTCGCATACACGCTTTTTTTATAAAGAACCTAGCTCAAGGCCTAGTTCTTAAAGTTCCTTATTTTTTGACGTCTTTCGAGACGATTGTAGTTCCAAAAGTTCCTTAATAGCTCTTTAATTTTAACTGCACATACAGTTTAATGACTTCTGTACAGAGACATTTGCATGTAACTGTAAGCAAAGCTCGAAACTACTCAAAGAAACATTTGATATATGCGTAAAGTACAATTTATGTGATTTTCGACTGCAACGGGCTTTCTAATTCTTGATTATTTGCAGTGATAACAATATTCAACAATGAAAAGTTCCTTAGTATTTTTCTCTTTAGTAGTATAAGTTCTTTAAATTTTCTGGCCTTCTACATGTAGGTTCCTTATAAAGTGGTTCCTTAGAAAAAAGGGTGTATTCGTACAAATGGGTCAGAAACTTCTGGGACACAGAGGATGCCAACACCACGTAACCTCGCAATCAAAACAACGTGATATATCAATCGAAATCACATAACCTGTCAATCAAAACCATGTGACCTAAAGCATGTCTTATAGACAGGGAAATTACTGTAACCATCTAGCAAGCTGGGTAACCGAAAATTTTATTGTTGCTATTACTTAACTACACTATTGCGGATATTTTGGCACTGGGGACATTTTTTGGTAATTGCCAGAAGTCACGTGATCGATGACGTATGTAGTTGCCGGTCAGTAAAAAATCAAAGTCAAGATATTTCAAATTTCAGTATACCATATGAAAGAGCGTCAAAAATGCAGCAAAATATTATAAGACATGCCTTGCATTTGAGCTACGGATGCAAAGTTATGCACAGTTAAAAATGTGCTCCTCCGCAGAGGCTCAAATTTTTTTGAGCCTTCAAAATTGATTCTGTCATTGGTCTGAAGCAAAACTACTGTCTTTTACATGTTTTTGAGGTATCACGATGTGTAAAAGGTCCGAAACGTTCAGAAAAACTTAGATTCATAGTGATAATTGTCAATCAGTCCCATCCAAATGTTCTTCTTACCTACTGAACAAGGCCAAAAGCTTGTGACTTTGAGTTCATGTGCTTTTCCGATGATACTTAGGTAATGCAATGTACGCCTGTCCAATTTCAACGACTTACAATAATCAAAAGTTCTTACCCCTTGAGAAGCCGAAACTTTGGGAGATCGCGTTCGACTTTGCGTTTATGTGTTGCCTTTAGAGGGTTTAGACACTCTATGTAGCTACTCTACGTCTATCGTTTGTACTGTATGATTCTTTACGTATTTTTCTTGCGACCATAATTCTTTAGCAGTATTTTCAAGGTCAACATACTTTACATCATGCGTCTAGAACTTGTAGCTCAACCCAGAATTTTATCAAGCGCGGTAAAGCGTGGTATAAAATAACTAGTTATGCAAGTCTCCACTGCAGCTCCATTGCGAGATCTTTTGCAAAGAAGAATAGCAGAATATGAGAGTGTATTGTTAGAAAACGCACTATCACTCACTAAGTTGCGTTCATGCAGGGCATCTTTGAACATTGTAACTACTGGGCCATTGGCCCAGTGGGCCCTTTTCCTTGCCCAGTAAAAGAGCAAAATTTGTGGCTTTTGAACCACTAGATTGGGCCCTTTCTAAGTTGGTGAAATAGAATCATTTTAGTTAGATATACTATAGCATATTTCAGTCACGGAAACCCAACCAGGGCGACTCTAGATACATAAAATTCCAAAATTTTCCGAGGGAGTATGTCCCCGTACCCTCCGTGGGAAGTGCACCTTTGGCACATGTTTCTCATTACATGTTTGCTTCATGGTCGGAGAAGGTGTTTGCAGGCCACTGGAGTTACCAGCCATTCATTTCTTGATATAGTCTTGATTGCAGACCTTACTTTTTTCTTAGTGAATCGAGCTCTCCTGTTGGATTGGCCCACTAGTCATAATTCCTTAGAAGATGCCCTGCGGTTCATGATAATGTTCTTTCGCTGTTTCATTAGAAGCGCCATTGACATCATCTGTTCTTTTATTTGGTTGTATCTCTTTTCTTGTTGTTCTACTTTCACGTTTGCCATTTACATTCCATACCAAATGCAACATCGGCCTCTTGAAATTGAATATAGACCGTTTCGCACTTTCCTAACATGGTAACTAATGTTGTGTATGCTTGAACTATTTAATCTGATGAAGCCAATGGAGCTCTGTGGATCCTGATAATAGAGACTGGGTGACTATCGAACAGCATAGTCGGAAAACAGGTTGACGTTCCCGTACAATAATTACATATATGAAAGCAATTCGTTCTAATAAAGCTTTTACAGAAAACCGCATACCCGAACCTGAGCACCAAGCGTAGCAGGCTGAATCGTGAAGCAGATAGCAGCCAGTTTCAACGTTAGCGTTCCTTTTGGAGAATTATTGTGTATTTTTCAATCAGATTAGGTATATTAAATAGGCGAACAGCAATCCCCAAGTCTTACTTTACGAACAACTTTTTATCTTCACGGTCAAAAATTCAAAGTCCATTTCTAAGTTTAGCAAATTTAGCGCTGCTTACAGTATAATTGACTTGATCTTCAGCTTTTCCGAGGTTGTTGTTATGAACTCTAACACATTCTTTACCGGTTCCCTTTGTAAGCGTTGTTTCTTTCGATGATAGTATACGGTTTCTCGCGGAATTGGACCATTTTCACTGGGAACAAAAAGCAATCACGTTAATCGGCCCTTGTCTCTTTGCTTCGCTATGAATTGGTTTCTCATCATACTCGGTGAATACATTTTCCATTCTTTTTGCCAGCTTCAAACTATGTTCATCTTTCAGGGACGACAGATTTGGGAGATTTCAAAATTGCGCTGAATTATCAGCCGAAACTCGTACCTAATATTCTGTTGCTTTGAAATATACCTGCTTTCTATTTCAGCATTTTCGAAAACGCGGACGTAGTGCCAAGATCTGACGAGGCGCAATTGAGTCAGCTTTAAGCGCTCTTCCAAGCGTCGGAGGTGCACTGTGCCCAAATGTAAACCAGCCGTTATCGGCAAGCGCTCCACTTTATACGCTTCAAGAAATGACGAGGTTCTTAAGTAATAGCGGACTATAATTAGTCCTGGAAGGTTTCTTCTGAGCTACAACTTGACGACCAGTATATGAAATAACAGACATTCTCTTTCAATATAGAAACAGGCTTTTAGGACCTGATTTCTTGACTATTGCTTCGCATTGAGTTGTTTTTGTCCTCGAAACTGGATTATCCTTGGATAAAAGAACGTTTTATTGACCATCTATCACGTGAATCCGAGTTCTTCTGACATTTTCGTACCCCATGTAAATCTGATTGGGTAATAATTAGGTTTTAAGTTGAATTTAGAAAGGCATATAGCGCTTAAAGAATCATAAGAGCAACACATAGTTGCAAAGTTTCGGCTTGCTTGAGGGATAAGAACTGAACGACTTCTCACGACTACGAATCTAAGTTTCTCTTACAAATTTGTGCCATTTATGTACCTTAAATAAGAATAGTTATGGTAAAACGTTGAAATTGGACAGGCGTACATTGCATTACCTAAGTATCATCGGAAAAGCACATGAACTCAACGTCGCAAGCTTTTGGCCTTGTTCAGTAGGTAAGAAGAACGTCTGATTGACAATTATCACTATGAATCTAAGTTTTTCTGAACGTTTCGGACCTTTTACACATCGTGATACCTCAAAAAAATGTAAAATGTAGAAACAAAGACATCTTCAGACCGATGACAGAATCAATTTTGAAAGCTCAAAAAAATTTGAGCCTCTGCGGAGGAGCACATTTTTAACTGTGCATAACTTTGCATCCGTAGCTCAAATGCAAGGCATGTCTTATAATATTTTGCTGCATTTTAACGCTCTTGGGCGGCGCCACGGGGTGGACTGGGGGGGACGTGTCCACCCCAGTTTTGTCAAAGATCGATTTTGTAATTCGCCCAAATCCGATGAGAAAATAGTGGGGGGTGGGTGATGAGTCATTTTCGTTTCTTAAGACTTCACTTGAATTCCCACTCCTTTCTGAATCAAGAGAGGTTGCCTTTTGGAAGAAGGAAAAAGAAGCAGCTGAAAACAATCAAGCAGTGACTAATATTTTCATAGGTTTATGTTGTGCCTTGAGTTTATAATTACGTTCTCGTTAAGTTTTTGCCTTTCACTGACTGTTTCATCTCTGCCAAAATTAGGATTCTATCTTTCATTCGATCCAAGGGCGTTTTCCGGCATTCTAAAGGGCGTGGTCCCAAAAACTTTTCCTAGGGCCAATCCCCCAGACCCCCGAATTAAGCTCGATACGCTCGCCAGTCCACCCCACATTATGGCCGCTGGCGCATTCAGAGGAAAGAACTTTCGATTCTTTTCACTAATAAAAGGTCCAAAAATTTGGCAATAGACTCGTAACTTTATGTGGTTGTAGATGGAAATTGTTTACATTTACTGTAAAATTATTATTCTTTCGCTATAAGCAGAAAGGGGTTTTGGTGTCTGGTAAGAAATGTGGATATAAGATATAATATATTTGAAAACCAATGCGTTTTTAATGATCCTCTTTGTGCTTGGCATTCAATACAACGTTGATTATTTAAACGTCTCTTTTTCTTAATTCTGTTTTAACTAAAGGTATCGCATCTCAAAGAACTCCCTGCCCTGGCAAATGTTTCCAAATTCAATCATTTCATCTTACAATCCTCCGTCCACATTTTGTTCCTGTTCCACAGTGGAACTTCCACCATGCCATTCAAATATTCCTTTTCATCATTTCATTCTATCATCATTCCACATAACATCTCCTCCTTCCAAATTTTGTCCCTGTAATCCATTCCCTTCTCTTGCCTTTATAAGGAACTCGAGGCTAAAATTCCCAAAATTTAAGGAACTTTAAGGAACTGTCGATGCTCAGATGAAAAACTAAGAGTAATTTTTCCAAGAACAAGACGGTTTATACAACTAAATAACCGAATAACAACATATTTCCCATCGTACTTCCTAAAAGACTCAATTTATATTTTAAAGTTTAAAACGGAGCAAGCTTATGTGAATTTGCTCTAAAAATTAGTATTCAAAAATATATCAAGATAAAAAATAGTACAAGGAACTTTCAGCCTCATTTTGTTGAAAAATTAAGAAACTCCTGCCTCAACTCAGACCAAAGGTTCCTTATAAAAAACGTGTATTCGAGATGATTTCCATTTTGCAGCCGCATATATTTGGTACACTTCTGCTTATTTTTATAAGTACTTTTTACAGCTACAAGAATTTTTTATAAGTAACTCGTTATAAGAAACCAAGACTCTTGAATGGCCAAAAGTTTAAGGAACTCCAGTACTGGAAAATATTGACTTAGGAAACTTTTTACCTCAAACTGCGAAAAATTTTCGCTTTTTCCGTATTTTGTCAGCAATAAATCATTTCTGTGACAAGCAGAAAAACTGGAAACCCAGAAGCATTCAAATACGATCAATAAATGGATTTGAAACATCTTTCAGATAGAATAACTATGTTGCCAATAAGGATATTTAAGAAACTCGTAAGAAACTTCAGTACTGAAAATCTGAAAATTTTAAGAAACTGTCAGTATTGGATCAATGTTTTAGTTTCTTATAAACAAATACGTGTAATCGCAATTTTTACAGCAAAGTGTATAATCGAAAATTTTGAGTGCAGATTTTACTAAAATTCCTTTTTTTAATGTTTGTACTTTCTACTTCTAGATTAATTTTGAAAGCAGATACTTGCAAATTCATTTGTGGAGACACTGCCCCCCTGCCCCCCCCCCCTGGGAAATCTTAAGAATAGAATACCCCGAATTTAAATCTCAATGGTTTAAAGAATATTCATGTTTATTTAGTGTGATCAATTTCTAGTCTTATCAAAGTTGTTAAGTTCTGAAAATGGCTGCAGAAAAACGCAACATGAAAAGCTTGCAGCCTTTCGTTTCTACATGGAATGGCCAACAGCAGATTACTTCAAACGAATTTCTTGCTTGTTTTAAAAAGTATGACAAGGATGGTAGGTTACATTGACATTTTATAAGAACCAGATAATTGCTGCAGAGGTTCGAAGATCTTATTTTTTTGAATAATTTGAGACGCGAGTGTTCTTAATGGTCTTCCTATATCAAAATTGATTTTTCTACAACTTACAACTTCCTTGACCAATTTCGAACTTTGCTCACTAAAAAGCAGGGTTTTTTAAAGAAAAATTTAGAACTGCACACTATCCTTTTAGTCTTATAGGTGAAGAAAGTAGAATTTATGAAGGTTAACGTAAATATGACTCAATGCTCTCAGTTAGGGGGTATAGGCATTCTCTCCGAGAAAATTTTTAAATTTTATGGGTCTATAATCGCTCTTGTGGTCATTTCGTGATTGGAATATGCAAAATCTAACTATGAGACCTGCTATTTTGCAAAGATATACTCTTCATTATTATGGTATAGGGCAACAAGTACATGAAATAGTGTGAATGATGTTTTATGCCAGTTCTCAACTGCACAATTTATCTTTAGAAATGCACAAAAATTTTTAGAACTGCACATTTTGTGTAGAACTGCACGTTAAAAAAAACCCTGCTAAAAAGTGTCCCTTACTCTTTATAACACACTCATTTTTTTATAAGAAACCGACTATAAGAAACTTTATATGCCTTTTTCTAAAAAATCAAGAAATTCTTCTATATGGTCTAAGATGAAAAAATAAAAAATTAAGAAACTATTTCGGCCTTTTAATTCAGCTTTCTATTTTCTGATGTAAATTTTGTAATGTTTACGTAAAAATAGTCCCCAAAAATATCATACTTGGGGTAAATTTAGACTGATTACCTGAGTCCCAGATATCGCTCATGAGACCGAGGCTAGCACTAAAAGGAGATCGCTTGAGTGTAGAGCAATTCAATTCAATAGCGAAACTACGACTCAGGTAATCAGTCTATGGTAAATTCCGGAAAATGTCCATATTTCGACTGCTAAGAGCATGATACTTCATATTAAACCCTTATTTCACGAAATGTTTGAAATTTCGACTTGAAG
Source organism: Chrysaora quinquecirrha (assembly GCA_014526335.1). NCBI lineage: Eukaryota > Metazoa > Cnidaria > Scyphozoa > Semaeostomeae > Pelagiidae > Chrysaora > Chrysaora quinquecirrha. Next base: position 5,401,370 of record JACTAT010000052.1, on the reverse strand, counting down.
TTAAGAAACTCTGCAAGAAAATTTTACTATACCAATTGTGCTCAACGTCAAGAAACCCAAATGTATGGCTCCGAGCATAGTTTCTTATAAAAAAATGAGTTTCACTAAATATGCAGTTAAACTTCAGGAACTATTAATGTTGCTTTCGTTCTACAATTTAATTAAAAGAGGTCCCAAAAAAGGACCTTTAGGAACAGACTAACATGAATTATAAGAGTAATTTTATCTGAAAGTTTCTGATTTTATAAGAAACGAATGGGTCCTGAAGTATTATATCAAGAGTACGTGGCAGAATACATTTATATAATCTTTTGCCGCTTTTTTCAGATAATGGCTACATCGAGGGAAGTGAAATCGACTTGTTCTTGGCGGATTTACTTTCTGACCAACAAACTGGTGTAAGTACGAGTTCAAGTTGTTGTTGTATAATTAAAAAGTAAAGACTAGTTAAATTTATTCATTTTACATTACTGCTTTTAAAAGAAGATTCGCTATTACAATCATGGACAAAATATGTTGAGACAATACTCCGTCATATTGATTCTGGGTCTATGTCTTTGCCCCCCTCCCCCACTTAATGTTGACCACTTTTTCACGGGTTTCATGATACATTGTCCTTCGCATGTTGGAGCTCATACTTCGGCAGTGAATGAAACAAAATCTCCACCATCGAACTGGGGGGAGGGGATTATATGGGGGAAATAGAGGGTTGAGGGTACTTTTTAAAAACTTGTTTCAACAATTTTCTCCATCATTGTAGATATTCAACATAAGTTATTATGTAATTTTAGGCCAATGAAGTAAAAGCTTTGAAGGACTTTAAAGAAACACTGCTGAAAAATTACGATGCTAATAATGACAAACGGATTGAACTAGCCGAGGTAGGTAACCACTTTCGTTTTCATTCTAAGGTCTTGCTCATGCTTTCTCGATGCTGTAAGGCAAAATTTAATACACGCATTTTTTTATAAGGAACCTACCTCAAGGCCTAGTTCTAAAAGTTCCTTATTTTTGGGCCTCTTATTGTAGTTCCAAAAGTTCCTTTATAGTTCCTTAATTTTAACTGCACTAACAGTGGTCTTAACAATAAAAGAGAGACATTTGCATGTGAGCAAAGCTCGAAACTACTCAAAGAAACATTTGATACATGTGTAACGTACAATTTATGCGATTTTTGACTGCAAATGAATGGAACCGGCTTTCTAATTCTTGATTATTTGCAGTGATAAAAGCATTCAACATTCAAAAGTTCCGTAATGATTTTCTCTTTAGTAGTATAAGTTCTTTAATTTTTCGGGCCTTCTACATGTAGGTTCCTTATAAAGTGGTTCTTTATAAAAAAAGCGCGCACTGGCTAAATAAACCATCCATTTACATATAAACTCGTTTCTATAAGAACCAGTTGATTTTTGCTGAGGCTCGATGTTTTTATCTTTTGAATAATTTGAAGCTTGAGTGTTCTTAATGGTGTTCACTGATTTTTCTACAACTACACACAAAAAATTGCTTCTACGAACGATAAAAACAGTGTTGCATATCTTCTATATATGTACTTTTATTCAATAACAACTGCATAGCTCGAACTTCGAAGATGACGATCAATACGGCATGAAATGAAGATGCCAATGAATACGGTACGAAATTAAATTGTTAAGGAATACAGTGAAAAATGAAGACGCTTAAGAGTGTTTGTTAATGAATACGTATGAAATGAAGATGTTAACCAATATGGTGCGAAAAAGATACCTATGAATACAGTAAGAAATGAAGATGCTAAAGAATGCAGTAAGAAAGGAAGATGCTAATGAATATGGTACGAAATGAAGAAGCTAATCAATACGGTATGAAATAAGAGTATAGTACTAATGAACAAGGTATGAAATGAAGAAGGTAATGAATATATTTTAAAATCAAGATGCTAAATAATGCGGTACAAAATTAAGATGCTTAACGAATGCGGTATGAAATGAAGATGTCAATGAGTGCAGTATGAAATTAGATGAAAAGAAGATTCCAATGAATATGGTATCAAATGAAGACGCTAATGAATATGGTGTGAAATGAAGATGCTAACTAATATGGTACTAAATGAATAAGATACCAATGAATACAGTAAGAAATGAAGGTTCTAACCAATACGGATGACATGCATATGCTAATGGTATGGTATGAAATGAAGATGCTAATGAAAAAGGCTTGAAATGAAGATGCTTATGAATACGGTATAAAATAAGATATCTGCGAATACAGCACGAAATGAAGATGCTAAAGAATGCTAATTATGATAATATTAGATGCTAACGATAAATGAATAAGTAATAGCAAGACAACACAGGAATGAGGGAATCACCAGTGTTGTGTGAAGTGAAAATACTAAGGAATACAGTAGGAACTTTTCAAACTGAACTCTACTGCTTCTAGCTCTATCTTTTATTCATATTCTGCTTGAATAAAACTTTTCTCTGTAGCTATCACGAATCCTGCCAACAGAGGAAAACTTCTTGCTACAGTTCAGATTGCAATGCTCTGATTTGACAAGCATCGATTTTATGAAGGTATTTCGTAGCTACTTTTACTCCAAAAATGGGGAGAAGGGGTAAGGCGGGAAGGGGTATTTTTGTGATACGTGATGAGAAGATTAATACAAATGCGAAACATGAAAGTTGTTGCTGTTACTTTGTTTTGAGTAGGCTGTTGTTTCTAGCTTTTTCAGCTAATTTAGACCTACTATGCATGCCGCATTCAGGCATGGGACCCTATTTTAACGTCCCTTCCGAAGGACGGCAGATTGAGTTGTTTAGTCATCCTTTTGGAAAGTCACCCATCCAGATGCTGACCACACACGACCAAGCTTAACTTCAGTTGTCTCAACGAGAACTGACTGAGAAGCTTGGCCACTCACTCACGCAAAGTAAAGTGCTCATCTTGGAACATGCAGTAGAATACATAACTTAATGCAATCTCTGCAGTTTGCTCTATGTTAGTTAAAATTGGTGCCAAATCACTACTGTAAAAACTAACGTTAAAGAATTTTACAATAGAATACAAAAAAGGAACCAAAAACCAATTCGTGAAACTTGAACGAGTATGAGAAACGTGAAGACGATGAAGTGCCAAAATGCCAACTCAAAGCAAAACCTTCTTCGTGAAAACCGACTTCAGTTTTCCATGAAGCGTGCTGATATTGGAAATTGTGGAAATTTCAATGCCCTTTCCTTACTTATTAATCGTCTACTCTTAGGTGCCTAATTGCCATCCCCCCGCTAATTAATTGTTCGAAAAAAATCCAACCCCCCGCTCTTATTAGGATCCCCCGCTTACTAAGATTTGCATTGATATTGATGTTGATATTTTTCACTGAACTTACTCTGACGTTCTTGATGTGAAATTTCGCTTGTATACTCTATTTGTTGGTTAGCACTATAGATTTCCTTAACCTACTATATAAGTACTATATAGGGCTCCTCGCAGTGCGTTTCAGCAGTGTCCTGACAAAGTTTGTCAAACAAAGTCCGACCCCTCGTTTATTCCGACCCCCCGCTAATTAGATCCTGACTGCAGTTCCAACCCCTCCCGCCTATTCCGACCCCCCAGCAATTAAGCACCTAAGAGTACTTGAACTTTCTTCTTACCTTCATATTAGCTGATCTCGAATGGCTGAAATGTTTCTCCTTTGTAGATTTGGAAACACTACGATTCAGATTGCAGCGGGTATCTGGAAAGCAAGGAAATCGAAGTAAAAACATTATTATCATTACTAAAGGCCTGGCTAAACTAGGAGACATGTCGCTTGCGACATTGATGCATCTACAGTGTCTCCCAGTTTCGCCAACTTGGAAACTTTATGTAGCGCGCGACAAAATTTGTAGCAAAGCAAGAGACAAGCAAAAGTTTCTGGGAGACAACAGAAACATTTCTTGTCTCCACAACATGAAAATGATTCCGGAGACATGTTCGCTTTTCACTTGCATGTTTAGCCACCCTGGGGGACACGCCGAATACAGTGTCGCGTTTAGCCATAGCTATAGTGTCTCCTAGTTTAGTCATAGCTATAGGCCCCTGTTATCTGCATAATTCGTGTAAAAGTCTTAAGGCCTAGCTAAGCTTACAGACAGGCTACGCGTGAAATTATCTCGTGTGACATGTCCCTCGTTGTCTCACAGTCCAGCTAACTCGGAAACATTGTAAGGCGCGACAAAATTTGCAATGGGAGACACGGAAATGTTTCTGGGAGACAGCAGAAAAAATTTTTTTCCGCGACTTTTCACTCGCATGATTTGCCAAGCTGAAAGATATGCAGAATACAATGTCTCGGACGACATGACTTCTAGTTTAGCCACAGCCTGAAAGCAATAGGCACGCCTGAGACTATCAAAAAATATAGAAATACTATTAGCCAGCCAATGAGTCCCTGTGTTTTGGGGGTTTTTCAAGTAGGTTTGCAATGAGGTATGGTTAGAATTAAAAATGATGGCAGGTGAGAAGAAAAACGTATGTTGGATCGAATAGCCTCTTTTCGAAGACGAAAAGAAACCGATGGCCTCGAAATAAACATACATAAAATTAAGATTTTTCTAACCTACTATTCTGCTACGCAGACGCTTCTCGCTGCTCCGCAGTAATGATCTTCAGTTAGAGTTCAACTAATGCAAGGTGTTCCACCAGGAATTATTCCACATTCTTTCTGAATGAGAGAGAAGGCTTAAAAGTTTCAAATCTAGTTATTCGATAGGAAATTTTTAACGCTTAAATCACCCTGAAAGTATAAACCCTTGTAATCTTATTAAATCATCTGGCTTAACCACTACTTACAATAAAATCCTATCAGTGAGAATTTTGAGGAATAGGTTATCTTGCTAACCTTTACTATGATAAGAATACTCTAGATTTCTATTCTGAGCTACTATATTATTATAATAGTTAAATCAACTGGCTTAAAACCACTACATAGTTACAATAAATAAAGTCCATAGAGATGAAAAAGCCTAGTATGACATCATAAATGATGTCATCATCATTTCACAGATATGCTATTTTTCCGACTACAATTACTATACAATAATCCACGTTTTTCTATTTCATAAGAAAGATTTTTTTGGGCCAGTATTGAAACTTTCTTAGATATTTCATGTTTTCAGTGCCAAAACTTTCTTGTGACTTCCTTACAAAAAATTTTGGAATGCACTATTTCTAAGAATGCACAGTTTAAAGCACTGTATACATTGCACAAATACCACGTTTTTCAAAGAAAATAATCATCAGACTCGTTTAATAGCAAGATGAGCGACTGAACGGAAGAGCGAAAATAACATACAGAACATTAGGAGTGAAAGTATGAAACAGAATTTTTTTTAAAGTTTCAAGAATCCAGTATTGAATTTTCTTAAGTTTTTACGATGTTGAGCACTACTTTCTTATAAACCACTTTCTTATAAACGTGTACTATACAATACTATACTATACTATACTATACTATACTATACTATACTATACTATACTATACTATACTATACTATACTATGCTATACTATACTATATTATACTTTACCATACTAATATATTTATTTTATCCTTATTTTTATTTACCTAGACCTTTTGCTTTGATTTGTTGAACAAGAAAAAATCAAGAAGACTCAATCCTAGGAAGATCGCTGAATTTAGCGAAGGAATCGTAAGAAGCGAATCTTTTGCGTTTTTTAACGCTTTTTGTTTTAAAATTAACAGAGAGGGTGAACTTTGCTGCCTAATGTTTTGTATTTAGAAATTCGATAATTTTGAAATAGGAATGGTTGTTTTTTTAGATAGAACTTTATGATAAGAACAAAGATGGAAAGCTAAGCATAAGAGAACTGCAAAAGTAAGTTACTGAAAAGTTTGTTACTTAGTCAGTAAGTTAATTGTAGTCAATTTTAGTGGGTTTGCTACATAGTTAGTTGATCGGTTGTTATTTAGATAGTAGACAGTTAGTTGGTTATTTAATTTTTTAGTTAGTACGTCACTTGCTTTATTAATCACTTACTATCTTAGTTAGTTATTTAGTTAGTTAGTTAGTTTGCTAGTTTGTTAGTTAATTAATAAGGTATTTGCTTTATTAGTAAGTTAGCTTAGTTGGTTAGTTAGTTATTTAATTAAACAGTAACTTAGTTGGTTAGTTAGCTAATTAGTCAGTTAACTAGTTAGTTAGTTACGTAGTTAGTTAGTTAGTTATTTATTTAGTTAGTTAGTTACTTAGTTAGTTAGTTAGTTATTTATTTAGTTAGTTAGTTAGTTAGATGATTAGTTACTTAGTTAATTAGTAAGTTGCTTATTTGTTAGCTAATTGGTTACTTAGTTAGTTAGATAGTTAGTTATTAGTTAGTTAGCTAGATGGTCTGTTACTTAGTTAGTTACTTGGTACCCTGGGTAGTTAGTTGGCTGCCTATTAGTTAGCTAATTGGTTCGTTCATTAGTTAGGTGTAGTTAGATAGTTGGATAGTTTGTTCCTTAGTTAGTTACTAGTTTGCTAGTTGGCTGGTTATTTTTCGAATTAGTAAGTTATTTGGTTAGTAAGTTAATAAGTTAATTAGCTAAGAAAGTGAAGACGAATCATATTTTTCGAAATTTTGGGGGCTGCTCTGACGACATTTGGCAGGCAGTGTTGTCGCCCCGTTAGCGTTACCTTGCCATCGCTCCGGGTCCCTTATATTAAACTGTTATACACATAATATATATAGGCCTACCCTATAAATAGGTTCCGCAAGAGACTTCCTCATACCTACTTTACGACTACTGATCTGATTCTGCGTCAATATTTTGGCTTTGTGACTAATACATTATTATTATTGTAGACTCCTTCCAGTTGAAAAGAATTATCTCTCGAACATTTACCAGGTAGGGAAGTCCGTTTTGCAGCCTGCGTCACATACAGTGTTGCGGAGGAGCGAAAGAGCAAGTTTTTCGAATTTTCCAACTCCTCCGCAACACTGTCTGTGTGGCAGGTTATCTGTTTTGTTGACATAGAATGGAGTAAAGCTGAATCTTTATGGCATTTGCGATGTATTTTATTGCATATTATGTTTGTTATATTAAAAGATTTTGGAATACGGGCTAAATGCCGGCATTCAAAAGAAAGGCCATGGGTTCCGTTCTTCAAGGTGTCCGATACACATACGATCGAGAAGGTCGTGGGTTCCAATCTCGTCAGGACTTTCCACTGTACACTTAGGTACCTAATTGGCGCCCCCCAACTAATCAGAATGCTGTTCCAGCCCAACCCTTCGCCTATTCAAATCTCCCCCATAGTAATTAGGGATCTAAAAAGGAATATAACTTATGGATTGACGTGGATGTGCCTCCGAGGTCTTACATATCCACCTACTTCTTGTTTACACAAAGACCTTATATTAGTAGTAATAAATAATCAACCGGATATCATAGAGCCGAACAGAAAATAATGGCCTAAGTTTCCCCCTGAGCAGTGGCTGGAATTCAAAATTTCGACTGGTGGGACCAAGAGGCCTAAATTTCCGACAGTCAGTGAAAAATGTTCTATTTTGTGCTATTTTCAAAGAAAAATCGCAAAAATTTCCGACAAAATTGGAAGAAGTGGGAAGGGGGGCTCGAACCCCCCAAATCCCCCACAATTTCGTCGCCGCCCTTGGGTACTTAAATATGTCTTGTTATGTTTATTCTTTGACAGAAGCAAAAATCGCTGAGTGAAGAAGATTTCAAAATCATATTTAAACACTATGACCAGGTAAAATATAGTTGATTATCTTTTGCTATCAGACAAGGCCGCAATTTTGCCCCTCCAACATTTCTCGCTATGGCGTTACGCTATCGCTATAGGCTACATGGTACAGTGGCAATGTATTCTGCAATTCTGCACCTTGCAGTAATTCCTGTAACACAATTGCGAGAGAATCTGGGACGCACAAATCATTTTAGTACAGTGGAAACTCAAATAACAGAAAAAATTTGTTGTTCCGGACCCGATATCCGCCGATATCCCCCACAAGACAAAAACAAACATTTTGGGGGCAGGGGCCATTGCACCGTGTAATACCTAGCAATGGTAGCAGATCTGATCTTTCGCAACCCACGAGGGACCAGCGAATCTGCGGCATTGATGATAATATGTTATGCAAGGCGATTGGCCAGCACTCTGTTTCGAACATGACTATTTTTCGAAACAGGGCTGTGACAACGTGTTGCAGCGAAATCTCGCATCGTGTTTGCACTATTTAAGGGCAGTTCCTATTGTACGATTGCACATACATAGCATGTCTGATCGTCTTATTTCAATCTGTACACGCTTTTTTTTATAAGGAACCTACCTCAAGGCCTAGTTCTTAAAGTTCCTTATTTTTGGGCCTCTTTTGAGGCAATTGTAGTTCCAAAAGTTCCTTAATAGTTCCTTAATTTCAACTGCACATACAGTGGTCTTAACAATAAAAGAGAGAAATTTGCATGTGAGCAAAGCTCGAGACTACTCAAAGAAACATTGGATACATGCTTAACGTACAATTTATGTCATTTTCGACTACAAATGAATGGAACCGACTCTCTAATTCTTGATTATTTGCAATGATAAAAGCATTCAACATTGAAAAGTTCCTTGATGATTTTCTCTTTAGTAGTATAGACAGGGAAATTACTGTAACCATCTAGCAAACTGGGTAACCGAAAATTTTATTGTTGCTATTACTTAACTACACTATTGCGGATATTTTGGAACTTGGGACATTTTTTGGTAATTGCCAGAAGTCACGTGATCGATGACGTATGTAGTTGCCGGTCAGTAAAAAATCAAAGTCAAGATATTTCAAATTTCAGTATATCATATGAAAGAGCGTCAAAAATGCAGCAAAATATTATAAGACATACCTTGCATTTGAGCTACGGATGCAAAGTTATGCACAGTTAAAAATGTGCTCCTCCGCAGAGGCTCAAATTTTTTTGAGCTTTCAAAATTGATTCTGTCATCGGTCTGAAGCAAAACTACTGTCTTTTACATTTTTTTGAGGTATCACGATGTGTAAAAGGTCCGAAACGTTCAGAAAAACTTAGATTCATAGTGATAATTGTCAATCAGTCCCATCCAAATGTTCTTCTTACCTACTGAACAAGGCCAAAAGCTTGTGACTTTGAGTTCATGTGCTTTTCCGATGATACTTAGGTAATGCAATGTACGCCTGTCCAATTTCAACGACTTACAATAATCAAAAGTTCTTACCCCTTGAGAAGCCGAAACTTTGGGAGATCGCGTTCGACTTTGCGTTTATGTGTTGCCTTTAGAGGGTTTAGACACTCTATGTAGCTACTCTACGTCTATCGTTTGTACTGTATGATTCTTTACGTATTTTTTCTTGCGACCATAATTCTTTAGCAGTATTTTCAAGGTCAACATACTTTACATCATGCGTCTAGAACTTGTAGCTCAACCCAGAATTTTATCAAGCGCGGTAAAACGTGGTATAAAATAACTAGTTATGCAAGTCTCCACTGCAGCTCCATTGCGAGATCTTTTGCAAAGAAGAATAGCAGAATATGAGAGTGTATTGTTAGAAAACGCACTGGTATCACTCACTAAGTTGCGTTCATGCAGGGCATCTTTGAACATTGTAACTACTGGGCCATTGGCCCAGTGGGCCCTTTTCCTTGCCCAGTAAAAAGAGCAAAATTTGTGGCTTTTGGCCCACTAGATTGGGCCCTTTCTAAGTTGGTGAAATAGAATCATTTTTTAGTTAGATATACTATAGCATATTTCAGTCACGGAAACCCAACCAGGGCGACTCTAGATAGCTACATAAAATTCCAAAATTTTCCGAGGGAGTATGTCCCCGTACCCTCCGTGGGAAGTGCACCTTTGGCACATGTTTCTCATTACATGTTTGCTTCATGGTCGGAAAAGGTGTTTGCAGGCCACTGGAGTTACCAGCCATTCATTTCTTGATATAGTCTTGATTGCAGACCTTACTTTTTTCTTAGTGAATCGAGCTCTCCTGTTGGATTGGCCCACTAGTCATAATTCCTTAGAAGATGCCCTGCGGTTCATGATAATGTTCTTTCGCTGTTTCATTAGAAGCGCCATTGACATCATCTGCTCTTTTATTTGGTTGTATCTCTCTTCTTGTTGTTCTACTTTCACGTTTGCCATTTACATTCCATACCAAATGCAACATCGGCCTCTTGAAATTGAATATAGACCGTTTCGCACTTTCCTAACATGGTAACTAATGTTGTGTATGCTTGAACTATTTAATCTGATGAAGCCAATGGAGCTCTGTGGATCCTGATAATAGAGACTGGGTGACTATCGAACAGCATAGTCGGAAAACAGGTTGACGTTCCCGTAAAATAATTACATATATGAAAGCAAATCGTCCTAAGAAAGCTTTTACAGAAAACCGCATACCCGAACCTGAGCACCAAGCGTAGCAGGCTGAATCGTGAAGCAGATAGCAGCCAGTTTCAACGTTAGCGTTCCTTTTTGGAGAATTATTGTGTATTTTTTCAATCAGATTAGGTATATTAAATAGGCGAACAGCAATCCCCAAGCCTTACTTTACGAACAACTTTTTATCTTCACGGTCAAAAATTCAAAGTCCATTTCTAAGTTTAGCAAATTTAGCGCTGCTTACAGTATAATTGACTTGATCTTCAGCTTTTCCGAGGTTGTTGTTATGAACTCTAACACATTCTTTACCGGTTCCCTTTGTAAGCGTTGTTTCTTTCGATGATAGTATACGGTTTCTCGCGGAATTAGACCATTTTCACTGGGAACAAAAAGCAATCACGTTAATCGGCCCTTGTCTCTTTGCTTCGCTATGAATTGGTTTCTCATCATACTCGGTGAATACATTTTCCATTCTTTTTGCCAGCTTCAAACTATGTTCATCTTTCAGGGACGACAGATTTGGGAGATTTCAAAATTGCGCTGAATTATCAGCCGAAACTCGTACCTAATATTCTGTTGCTTTGAAATATACCTGCTTTCTATTTCAGCATTTTCGAAAACGCGGACGTAGTGCCAAGATCTGACGAGGCGCAATTGAGTCAGCTTTAAGCGCTCTTCCAAGCGTCGGAGGTGCACTGTGCCCAAATGTAAACCAGCCGTTATCGGCAAGCGCTCCACTTTATACGCTTCAAGAAATGACGAGGTTCTTAAGTAATAGCGGACTATAATTAGTCCTGGAAGGTTTCTTCTGAGCTACAACTTGACGACCAGTATATGAAATAACAGACATTCTCTTTCAATATAGAAACAGGCTTTTAGGACCTGATTTCTTGACTATTGCTTCGCATTGAGTTGTTTTGTCCTCGAAACTGGATTATCCTTGGATAAAAGAACGTTTTATTGACCATCTATCACGTGAATCCGAGTTCTTCTGACATTTTGTACCCCATGTAAATCTGATTGGGTAATAATTAGGTTTTTAAGTTGAATTTAGAAAGGCATATAGCGCTTAAAGAATCATAAGAGCAACACATAGTTGCAAAGTTTCGGCTTGCTTGAGGGATAAGAACTGAACGACTTCTCACGACTACGAATCTAAGTTTCTCTTACAAATTTGTGCCATTTATGTACCTTAAATAAGAATAGTTATGGTAAAACGTTGAAATTGGACAGGCGTACATTGCATTACCTAAGTATCATCGGAAAAGCACATGAACTCAACGTCGCAAGCTTTTGGCCTTGTTCAGTAGGTAAGAAGAACGTCTGATTGACAATTATCACTATGAATCTAAGTTTTTCTGATCGTTTCGGACCTTTTACACATCCGTGATACCTCAACAAAATGTAAAAGACAGTAGCTTTGCTTAAGACCGATGACAGAATCAATTTTGAAAGCTCAAAAAATTTGTGCCTCTGCGGAGGAGCACATTTTTAACTGTGCATAACTTTGTATCCGTAGCTCAAATGCAAGGCATGTCTTATAATATTTTGCTGAATTTTTGACGCTCTTTCATATGGTATACTGAAATTTGAAATATCTTGACTTTGATTTTTTACTGACCGGCAACTACATACGTCATCGATCACGTGACTTCTGGCAATTACCAAAAAATGTCCCAAGTGCCAAAATATCCGCAATAGTGTAGTTAAGTAATAGCAACAATAAAATTTTCGGTTACCCAGTTTGCTAGATGGTTACAGTAATTTCCCTGTCTAGTATAAGTTCTTTAAATTTTCGGGCCTTCTACATGTAGGTTCCTTATAAAGTGGTTCCTTACAAAAAAAAGTGTAATATTTTTCCCTTTAGAATGACGATGGACATATTTCTGAAGTGGAGTTAGAAGCTTTGATGAGAGATTTAGTCATTCAAGCAGGAAAGGTAGATCACTGCTGCCTAGTTTTAGAATCTTATGTTGTTTTGGATTTATTATTTCAAACTACTTGTGAAGTCTTTATATATGCAACACAATACAAATACAGACATACAGTTGTCAATGTTAAAGCAGTTCATCTCAGTGCTCATAATGTGACGCCAACAAATTCTAATTTAATAATTTTTTGATGTACATTATTTAGGTTTCCTGTGCTCTGACCGGCATTTCTCATTGCATGAAATCCCATTGCATGCAATGAATAGTTGATTCTGATGGTATTAACCCATTGCTTTCTTTTCCAACCCAAGTAAATGCCCCAGGGAGCTACTATTGTTAAACATTCAAGACGTGTCAGCCAAGGCAGTAGTTTGGTGAACTTGTTGTTTGGCAACCTTAGCACTGTACAGTAGAGTTGTACGGTATTAAAAAAAATTAATGAATTTTCGGTTCTATATCGTTTGCATCAGGGGCGGCGCCACGGGGTGGACTGGGGGGACGTGTCCACCCCAGTTTTCTCAAAGATCGATTTCGTAATTTGCCCAAACCCGATGAGAAAATAGTGGGGGGGTGATGAGTCATTTTCCTTTCTTAAGACTTCACTTGAATTCACACTCCTTTCTGAATCAAGAGAGGTTGCCTTTTTGAAGAAGGAAAAAGAAGTAGCTGAAAACAATCAAGCAGTGAATAATATTTTCATGGGTTTATGTTGTGTCTTGAGTTTATAATTACGTTCTCGTTAAGTTTTTTGCCCTTCATTGACTGTTTCATCTCTGCCAAAATTAGGATTCTATCTTTCATTCGATCCAAAAAGGGCGTTTCCGGCCTTCCAAAGGGTTTGGTCCCAAAACATTTTCTAGGGGGCAAGCCCCTAGACCCCTTGGGTGTGCTCGCTACGCTCGCTAGTCCACCCCACATTTTGGCGGCTGGCGCGGCCCCTGGTTTGCATAGTCATTTTGCTAGAACTTAAGCCAGGCTTATCTCGACATTGCGCACGTTCAGGACTAGTTGCCGGCTGCTGATTGGCGATTTTCCGGAACTAATTTATCGCAACTGACCTGTCCACATAAACATTGGATTTTTCAAAGAGCTTCGCATAAATTTAGCATAAGAAAAAGAATTCTATAATAATAGATAAGCAACTGTCTTACCAGCTCATGTTATTCCAGTATTTCTTAATTTTTTTCTTGTCCATGTTTACTTTGTTTACGCTGTTTTGTGAATTGTTTACAGGAAGACTCTCAAATAGGCATCAACAAACTGCAGAAAGAAGTTATGAAACATGTTGATAAAAATAAAGATGGGAAAATTCAGAGGAAAGAACTTTCGATTCTTTTCACTAATAAAAAGGTCCAAAAAATTTGGCAATAGACTCGTAACTTTATGTGGTTGTAGATGGAAATTGTTTACATTTACTGTAAAATTATTATTCTTTCGCTATAAGCAGAAAGGGGTTTTGGTGTCTGGTAAGAAATGTTTCATGTGGATATAAGATATAATATATTTGAAAACCAATGCGTTTTTAATGATCCTCTTTGTGCTTGGCATTCAATACAACGTTGATTATTTAAACGTCTCTTTTTCTTAATTCTGTTTTAACTAAAGGTATCGCATCTCAAAGAACTCCCTGCCCTGGCAAATGTTTCCAAATTCAATCATTTCATCTTACAATCCTCCGTCCACATTTTGTTCCTGTTCCACAGTGGAACTTCCACCATGCCATTCAAATATTCCTTTTCATCATTTCATTCTATCATCATTCCACATAACATCTCCTCCTTCCAAATTTTGTCCCTGTAATCCATTCCCTTCTCTTGCTTCAACATTCCATTTTCCATTCCACCATCAATACGCATTTTCATTGGTTCATCCCATCATTTCACCAGACATCCTCTTCATTCCACATTTTGGTCCCATCAATCCAAATACCTTATTCTGTGTAAGTTGTTCATTTTCTATTCCATCACTTCATTCTATTGTTCCATTCCATCATTCCATTTATTATTATATTCCATCATTCCATTCCGCCATTCCACTCATTGTTCTATTTCACAATTCTATTCCATTCCATCATTCCATCCCACCATTCCATCCCATCATTCCATTCATGATTCTATTTCAAAATTCCTTCCATTCCATCATTCCATCCCACCATACCATTCAAACAACCCACTCATCATTCTATTTCACAATTCTATTCCATTCCATCATTCCATCCCATCATTCCATCCCACCATTCCACTCATTACTCCATTTCACAATTCTATTCCATTCCATAATTCCATTCCACCATTCCATTCCATCATTCCATTAATTATTCCATTCCATCATTTCTTTCTTCTTTCCATTCACTTTTCATTCCATTCCATAACTTTTGGCCTAATGAAAAGACAAAAATCCCACATTCCTCACTGATTTTTATTGATACATACTTCGAGCTCGGCAGCAGTCAGGCTAAAAAGAAATTGAGCAAATTTCACTAACAGGCGGGCCTAATATTCTGATGGCATCGTCAAAATGCCTTCGCACTCACAGAGCTTCGTTTTCGTAAAACAGCAGAGCAAAAGATATACTTTTGAAGATTCCGATTGAAGGAAACGAAGAGGCAGAGGTCAAAAGTCCCCTGTGCCCGATGCATCCTGATTCGTCCCATGCCCTTCAGGAGCAGTAGCCAATCAAGATACGACTTTGATTGTGATTGACATCACAAGTGCAAATTACCATGGCAATGGAACCAGCACCGTGATTTCTCGCACGAAGAAAGCTTCCAGAACAATAGATTACGCAAGACGAATGATCTGATTGGTTGTTGTTTTTCATTGTCTCGCGGTATAAACTGTCGGGGAGTGCAAGAAGGAAGGCCGTGCGAAACTTAGTTGTTGGTTCAAGAGGGTCATTGCTCTGGTGGCAAGAAACTCCTGCCAAGCTCCACGTGTTGTGCAAAAGTCAGACAGTTTTCAGCTATTAAAAGTGAGTAAATTCACTTTATATTTGCCAAGACGTCTTTCTCACGATTTTGTAGGTAAGGAAATTGTATTTTATTTTATTTTTCAATGTTTTACCTACGTGTCAAAGGTCCCTCTGTTGCAGTTCATTCTATGAATTGGCCTGTGTCCTCTGCATTCTGTTCCTTCCCGTGCAACCTTTTCAAAATGGCTGTCAAAATTTTATTCATTATTTTTCTCGTATGTAGTGTTGTTTATTTGCATTTTCTAGAATTTCTGTGTAATTTTCTCGTTCTTTCTACTCTTGTGTGAAAGAAAACATGGCTGGTGCTGCTAGTTGCCCTTCCAACACCAGCAGGCTTCCGTGCACCGCATGTGCTATTTTGCAACGTGTTCAGATTGTTTTAGCATAGCCTAAATCTTCTCCCGTGGTTGTTATGTATTTTCATATTGCAGAGTAAAGCTTAATCAATCCCAGAAAGAAACAGCATTTTTCAATGTTTTGGTATTAAATAGTTTTGAATTTTGTTGATGAATACTTTTCTGTTTGGCCTTCCGCAATTTTGCTGCTAGATATGCCACGGAATTTTTCTTTCGATTGTTGGAAATAACAGGGATTTTAAAAAATCTTACATCTTTCGCAATTAGTTTTAAAATTTAATGTTTTAGCATTGTTGCTTAGTTTTTTAAGTGTCGAATAACCCTTCGTTAGTGCTAAGACCAGCTGCGCAAAAATCGAAATCCTTTAGAGTTCTATTTTTCGATTTTTCTTTGCTCAGTTGCCCTATTTTTGATATTTTGCCTGTTGATTGCAACCGAAAACTGTAAAAGTACATACAGTTGCCACATAAACCTTCAAATATAAAGTTTTCAGCCTTATTTCTGCTCGTCTTGTTGGGAAAATTTTCCAAGTGTTGGCGACATCTTGTTTTGAATCAAATTCTAGTTGTTGGTTCAAATTTTTTGGTTAAAAATCAAGACAATTTTTGTTAGCTAGGATGTTTTAACTTGTATACTGTAGTTGCTAAACTAGGTAGGTTTTATTGCAGTTTTTAAGTTGAAGAACTTGATTTCTGAACGTTTTCCGTGAAATTCGCAAAAGCGTTTGCAGTAGTCCTGAGTCCCGCCCCTTTCTTCTTTTGCATTCACACCCTGGAGAACGTCTGTGCAGTACTGTGGAGGATATTCAGTACTGTGGAGGGTGTTCAGTACTGTGGGGGGATACCATCAGTACTGTGGGGGGATACCATCAGTACATTGGAGGGTGTTCAGTACTGTGGGGGGATACCATCAGTACTGTGGAGGGATACCATCAGTACAGTGGAGGGTGTTCAGTACGTGTGGAGGGATACCATCAGTACTGTGGGGGGATACCATCAGTACTGTGGAGGATATTCAGTACAGTGGAGGGATACCATCAGTACTGTGGAGGGTGTTCAGTACTGTGGATGGGTATCATAAGTAATGTGTTGGATACTTGTTTGTTTTTGCCGAAGGAAGTCTCAGTTTCCAATGTTTTGGTGTAAATCTCCTATTCCCAAAACCTACGCTTTCTATGCAACTTCGTCCTTACTTTCCTTTTTCTGCGAATTCCCCGCAATATTACCGAGTATTATAAGCAAAAGCAACTTTTTAATATCTATAACAATATCTTTTTCCATCTTGCGAAAATGATAGAAAAATGCATCAAAAGAAAGAAAAAGAACCTGAAATGCGTCATAGTTAAGCTGTAGTGTGAATGAGTGCAATGATTTTTAGTTTTCTGACACGTTTTAAACGCATTTTCTTATCGTATTTCTAACTCCTTTTTAATGCATCTTTTGTTTTGTGGGAACCAAGCTTTAGGAACTATAAACACTTGAACAAAAGGAGAGGAATTAAATGTAGATTTGCTTTCTTCAGTACTGATCAAGCGCCACACAGTGATTTTATCCCTCCACATTGCTAAACACCCTCCGCAGAACTGAAAAGATGGTATCCCTCCATAGTACTGAATATCCTCCACAGTACTGATTGTATCCCCCCACAGTACTGAATATCCTCCACAGTACTGATGGTATCCCCCCACAGTACTGATGGTATCCCTCCACAGTACTGATGGTATCCCTCCACCGTACTGAATATCCTCCACAGTACTGATGGTATCCCCCCACAGTACTGAATATCCTCCACAGTACTGATGGTATCCCCCCACAGTACTGATGGTATCCCCCCACAGTACTGATGGTATCCCTCCACAGTACTGAATATCCTCCACAGTACTGATGGTATCCCCACAGTACTGATGGTATCCCTCCACAGTACTGAATATCCTCCACAGTACTGATGGTATCCCCACAGTACTGATGGTATCCTCCACACGTACTGAACACCCTCCACTGTACTGATGGTATCCCTCCACAGTACTGATGGTATCCCCCCACAGTACTGAACACCCTCCAATGTACTGATGGTATCCCCCCACAGTACTGATGGTATCCCCCCACAGTACTGAACACCCTCCACAGTACTGAATATCCTCCACAGTACTGCACAGACGTTCTCCAGGGTGATTCAGGAAAGGCCAGGCTGTGCATCGTAGTGTCCCATAAGTGTCTTGCTGATAATTCCACGATGAAAATCACGCTTTAGTGGAATTTTCAAGGTTTCTGGGGAATATAGAATATAATACAGAACCATTATAGTGTGATTTTATTACTTTTTGAACAATTTTAACGCGTTTTTCTTTGCATGAAAACAAAAACGGAAGTGACAACACCCTCGAATGGTTTCGGACGTTTTCGACTCTCCCCAGACTCCTTGACTGAAAGCCCTATTGAAATGCGATCGTCGGACATCTTCCTTCGTGTGCATGCTTCTTGAGTGGGGATGGTAACCCACGACTACTCGCTTTACCTAAATTGCCAACTCATCGATGTATAATAAATAACAAAAGAATTTTTAATAACAACAAAATCATCATGTCGCTCTATTTGAAAGTTTGTAGGTGAGTGCAGGCCGTTTATCCGGCTCCTACACGTTTTTCTTAGGCCCATTGTCAATTGAAATCGGCCTTCGCCTACAAGTTATTCACTTCTTTTTCGCTTTTTAGGTTCCAATTTAAGAACTTTCTTAGTTCTCAAATATTCAGAAGAAACATGGCTTCCCTACCAAATGGAATTACCGTTGTAAGTGGAGACTTCAAGGCTTTATCTCCCGTTGCACAGAAATTTGTTGCCGAGAAGGCAGCACTTTGCAAACCGGACAGCCTTCACATCTGTAATGGAACTGACGAAGAATTGCGAAAGCTGATCTCGAACATGGAACTCGCAGGAATGCTACAAAAGCTACCAAAATACGAGAATTGGTATGTTTTTCTCAAGGGCCTTTCAACTTTTTTTTGTCCATGCCGTTTTAGGGAATTTTGGGTCATTCATTGTAGCTCTTGCCTGTACTGTGCGCTAATTCTTGAAATACTCGTAGACGTTTACCTATGTACATGCATCAATTATGTTCACCTGTCCCTGAAATTTTTATTTTGCCAAATTTCAAATTTTTTAAGGTAATTATAAAAAACAATGTGATTTTTGACCATGGTGGACAGATTTTGTTGAAAACTTGAAGATTTTGGGATTTGAGTCTTGTTTTTTAAGTTAAAAAGTGTATTCATGCAGAAAAGCCTTTTTTAGAGAATACTGCTTGACATTTTAATCACATGAAAACCTTGTTTTATTTATTGTTATAGCAAATGACTGACACATTTCAATCATGTGTTTTCTTATTTTTATGCTTGAAAAAAGAGATGACTACAGACTAATTAACAGTACATGGTTGCATACTTATCTAAGGCTACATATTTTTATAAGGAAATTTGGTCTGAGTTGAACCTGGATTTCTTTAATTTTTTTCATTAAAATGAGGCTGAAAGGTCATTATACTGTACCTAATCATAGGGCTGATGCACACAGGCAACTTTCTTACATTCTTCAAGGGATTTAACAAGTTAGCACCTCGATGCACTGTGTGCATGGTCGATTTTGGTAGATTTTCTCAAGAACCGATGAAAAGGACGGACTAATAAAATTGAGGACCTCTGGAAGGTCCTTGATTTTCACAAGTCGATTGTTTTCTTTGTGTTTTCTGTCATCAGGGATTAACGCTCCCCTCACTCTCTCTTCTTCCCTGGAATCTTGGACCTTCGGAGGCATAAATTCATTCAAGATTTCTAAATATGCAATAGGAAATTGTGCGTTTTGATTAAAATAGAATTTAACTGATTCTTGGAGATGAAAGGTTGTCAGGAACGTCATAAAATGAAATGAAAAACGTAGTAAAAAGCAATGGAAACAGCAACAAAATATGCTCTTTTTGCCTTCTTTCTCGTTTGGTCACAAGCCAGAGACGGAAAACAGATGAAAAACCCATGAAATATATCGAAATGAATTCATCAAAGATTTGTAAGGTCTTTAACCTAACTTTGAAATTTTTGCAAATGCGATAAAAAATTTCACGGAAATCATTTTGTTTTGATAGATATTTTCTTTAGTTTTTTGGGCCACTGATTTTTCCCTTGAAGTTGTTTGGTTCCAGAATAATTTACAGTTCTGTCAACAGAAATTACTGTAATTGGCATCTGCTGTTACATGTTCATTTCAAAAGTAAGAAGGAAACTGAGGAATTTAGAATTTTGAGGAATGTTGCCCCCTGTTTTAAGAAAGTTTCAGTGCTTGTGTGCATTGGCCCATAATATATTTGTGAGTACTAATTTTTAGGGCAAATTGGCAAATTCATTTACACTTGCTAATTTAAATGTAAATGATGTCTCGTCTTTTTGGGAAGTACAATTTTTTTTTGTATTTTATTTGTACAAACTTTCTATGTTCTTAAAAAAAGTTATTCTTGATTTTTCACCCAAGCTTTGATAGTTCCTAAGTTCTTTTGGAATTTTTTACCTCAAGTTCCTAGGTGTTCCTTATAAAAAGACAGCTTAAGAAATTGTAAAGACAGTAACAAGGCAAAGTACTAGAATAATGTCCACTGAAATGTTAAATAGTTAAAAGCAAACTTGAAATAACAGTAATAATTTTCAGATTTAGCTTTTGAACAAAGGGATGCTGTGCTCCTTATATTTGAGTTCTCAGCACTAAAATGTCTCCCTGCCACTGTGGCCGTTAATTTTTTGGTGTAGGAAAGTGACAGCTGTGTTCAATGTACCAGTGTATCAGCTTTTCTGCAAGTGTTTGAGTCAGTATAACTGACAATGCACCTGTGTACCAGTTATCACGTGTACATTTTGTGGTTTTGATTTTTCATGTGAACCATTTGGCGTTTGTACCTAACCAGTTTGGTTTTAAGCCTGTTGTACTGTGTACGGGGTGCTCTGTATCAGCATATGGAGAAGCTGTAAACCCCCTACCAACTCGCTCTTCATTGCAAGGTGTACCTCCCCAGATTTGCATGGCAAATGAGCACCACCAATAGTAAACTCCCAATCTGAATTCACATGACATTGGCTGATAGGTGTGTTTCCATTTACTATCCGTTAGCCCCCCCCTCCCTGTGGAAGACAAATAGAGCTTCAATTAACCCTCGGATTTGCAAGGTGTTTTATACCCCCGGAATTCATATGTAAAAGCAAAAATGAGTGTGGAAGACATCAATGTCTTTCCTTGCCCTTCAGAAAATCAAAAGAAATTTTCTTCTGCCCCGCAGATTTATTATTACTTTCTACCTTCTACCCTCGGATTTTCATCAATAAAAACCATCACTCTGAGGATTTACATTTTTGCCAACCCCTCAGATTCACATCTTCCACAGGGGGGTAACGGATAGTAAATGGAAACACACTAGGCTAATGGACATTTTGCCACAAGGACTGACTAAACAAGAAATATAAACTATTTAAATAAATCAATTTTTTAGCTATATTGCAAGAACAAATCCTGCCGATGTTGCTCGTGTTGAATCAAAAACTGTTATTTGCACTGAAAGCAAGAGGGAGAGTATCCCAATTGCAAAGGATGGAGTTGTTGGAACTCTAGGCCATTGGTCGAGCATTGATGACATGGATGCTAAACTTGGCAATCTCTTTGATGGATGCATGAGAGGTATGATAATGTTGATATTTTTGTGAGCAAATCAGACTAATAAAAAGGCAGTGCAAAAATTGCAAGTTTATATCATAATTGTGTTTGCAATCACATTGTTTCAAAAGAACTTTTGAGCTATCAGGAAAGCATGAAAATAAACATCTGATATGACAGTACAAGAGGTGACAAAAACACTTGAAAATACATGTGCTTTTGCAACATGACACTGCTGCTAATCCTCAAATAAGCCCCCGCCATCAAATAAGCCCTCCCCTCAAATAAGCCCCCACCTAAGCATTCATTTTTGCAAATAAACCCTCTACTCAAATAAGCCCCCATGGGGGATTATTCGAAGGGTTCATAAATTTGTTTCTGTCTAATGCATCTTTCAACTAATTAAAATACTTAACAAGTTAATCCCAACAGGTTTTACTATCAATTCAACCAATAATCGGCCATTTGCTGTTGGAAAACAGCAGATTATGATAAAAGAGTATAGATTTTTCTCTCTGCTATTCTTTGGACAACCCTCTTGAACCATTGAACTTGAGCCCTCCCCTCAAGTAAGCCCTCACAGCAAAGTTCATTTTTGCAAATAAGCCCCCGGGGGCTTATTCTAGAATTTACAGTATACCGGAACGATGGAATTTTCAAATAAATTGCATTTGACTGAAGAAAGCAGAAAAATTTGCTATCTTGAGAAGATATTGATTTCTAAAATGTTGAGAGCATTTGAACAAAGTTATGCATTGTCATTGTAAAAGTAGTTTTTAGCACTTGTTCCTTCAGTGTTACCTTTTTGCTGCATTTATCAATTGCATTCTTTGACGAGTTAAAGCATTTCCAACAAATGAGCTTTGAAGGTAAATTGTAGCAGGATTTCAGGTAATTTTAAGCTATGTTTGGCAGTGAAAAGCTTACAGTAACTTGGCTGGAGGTAATTTTTATGGTGTTAGAGGGATAGCATACATAGTAAAATTGTTAAAGACAACATGCTGTTATGCTATGATTCATGACATATTTCATGCAGCAATTAATTGTAAATTTTTTTCTAGGACGAACCATGTACCTCATCCCATTCAGCATGGGTCCAGTTGGCTCACCCCTCTCCAAATATGGTATTGAGCTCACAGATTCCCCATATGTTGTCACCTGCATGAGAATCATGACACGCATGGGACAAGCAGTGCTTGATGTGCTCAAAGATGGCTCTGAAACCTTTGTAAAATGCATGCACTCTGTTGGCAAGCCATTGCCTTGTGAACCAGACCCGTACAACTGGCCTTGCAACCCAGAGAAGACTATCATTACACATTTCCCAAAGAGAAAGGAAATCATCTCATTTGGAAGTGGTTATGGTGGCAACTCGTTGCTTGGAAAGAAGTGTTTTGCTCTTCGTATTGCCTCAACTTTGGCAAGAGATGAAGGATGGCTTGCAGAACACATGTTGGTAGGTTTTTTTATACTCTTGCACTTGCATTATTGCAATATTAAGTTTATGCTGCTTCATTCAAATGTAGCACCTTGAATTTTGTTACGGATAACTTTTCAGCATTTTATAAACTTGGAGAATTTTATGAGATTTAGGTTCATTTTGTGGTTTAAAATGAAACTGTTTTCAAACATCAAACTTGTGTTTACTATCTTCACCTTAAAACCTCAGAATCAGTTAAAATTCAGCCTGCAGGTTTGCATGAAGACTAATGCTAGTTAGAGAGAAAGTGGTATCCAACAATTTTGCGTATTGAAAGTTCAAATACGTCCCCTAATGGCAGCCTTTTGTCAAGGTTGTCTACTGGCAGGCTCTAGGTTTTTTGTGGCAGCAATGATAGTGAAATGGTATATTTGATGCTAGTTGCTAAGACCTTTTAAGTCAGATAAACCAAGGAAACCTCAACCTTGGCCTTGATGCTACCATTGCTGATGCTTAGAACAAGGTAACCTTGCTGAAGCCAGCAGCAAGCCAGCTGTATTAGACCACAATGCCATGTATCTTTTTAGGCAGTTTACTTCTCAGGGAAGCATAAAATGTTTCCATTAGAGATCTTGGGAAATCAATATTTTAATTAACAGATGATTATTACGTTGACTATTGCCGCTAGCTTGATATTTTCTGTATTAGGGTTTCAAGTAATGATTATTCATTACTGTTCTCTAGATTATGGGGATAACCAATCCATATGGTGAAAAGAAATACATCACAGCAGCTTTCCCAAGCGCATGTGGAAAGACAAACCTAGCTATGATGACACCAACAATCCCTGGATGGAAAATTGAGTGCGTTGGTGATGATATTGCCTGGATGAAATTTGATGAAGAAGGCAACTTGAGAGCCATTAACCCTGAAGCTGGATTCTTTGGCGTTTCCCCTGGAACCTCCCACGACACAAACCCTATGGCCATGGAGTCATTGAAGAAGGACAGTGTCTTTACTAATACTGCACATACTAGTGATGGGGGATTTTTCTGGGAAGGTAAGGTTAAAAGATACTTTTAAATTCTGAATCAGTTTGTTGTCAATGTAGAATGCCACACAAAAATTTTTCTGACAAATTTCGAAAGTTAAAGACATGGACTCGATGAAATAATACATGAAAATTCAAAACTGAACAACACTATTGAACCTCCCTGAATTTTATTTTGTGCAAAGTCTGCAAAATGAATGTGGATGTAAATCTTGAAAACCCCACAATCAATTAAGCATCAAGACATCTATGAAGCTTATATCTAACGACATTTAAAATGGTCACCAAGCACCAGCAACGTGAAAATAACAGAAAAAAGAAGAAAAGACCACTTAGCTTACTATGACCTGTTGTCTTACTCTTTGAGTTGTAGAGGATTAAACAGTTTTTTTTACAATTGGCCTTTCTTTCAAGGTTTGGAGAAAGAAGTTGATCTTAGCAAGGTAGAAGTTACATCTTGGCTCAGAGAGACGAACTGGAAGGCTGGTGGCTCCACAAAAGCTGCCCATCCCAACTCCAGATTCTGTGCCCCAGCAAAGAACTGCCCAATTATGGACCCAGAATGGGAGAGCCAAAAGGGTGTGCCAATTTCAGCCATCATCTTTGGTGGAAGACGTCCAGAAGGTGTCCCACTTGTCTATGAGTCCTTTGATTGGAACCATGGTGTCTTTGTTGCTTCATCCATGTGCTCTGAGGCAACTGCTGCTGCAGAACACAAAAGCAGAGTTGTGATGCGTGATCCATTTGCAATGAGACCATTCTTTGGTTACAATGCTGGCCATTACATCCAACATTGGCTGAATATTGGAAAACGACCAGGAGCGAAATTGCCACAGATTTTCCATGTCAACTGGTTCAGGAAAGATGCCAGTGGCAAATTCATGTGGCCTGGTATGTATCTACTGTTTCATTCTGGTTAATTTGTCAGTTCCTAGTGCTTTTATACATCTAGTTTCTAGCCTGTGATTAATATTGATGGTAAGATTTCATTCCTTTCTAATTTTTTTGACCCTGGCTAGTTGAGGTAATGGGTATTGTCAAATTGTTTGTAAGAAATATTTTCATTACATTCAATTCCATCGTTTGCAAGGAGAATATTCAGCAATCTACATGGAAATCTGAAAATCTAGAATGCTTACCAAATACATCTTAATAAACAGAAATTGGTTCGTACGAAAATTGTGATGTCCAATTCAGATTGAGCACTTTAACTTTTGTGCTAGGACAAACTTTCTTGCTTTTACGCCAGACAATATTCTTTTGTATTGTCGAAAAATTTTAAAATTAATGATGGTTGATATTATAAGGATTGACTATGAGAAATCACTTGGGGTGGAAATTTCCCTCTCAGTTCTTTTCCATTCCAATCCATACAGACAACATTGTAGAGGCTGGACCAAGAAATCTGCCTCATATACAAAATAAGGTGCTGAATTCAAATCTTAAGTAATATGGTTTTGGGGCCACGGAATTAATACTGACAGGTGGATCTAAATGCAGCTGAGCAGAAAGTGAAGCTGAATTGGCATTATCTTGTATTTAGTGGTATTGTGCACACAATGCCAATTTGTTTTCACTCACTTTCAAAATGATGCATTTCGATCCACATCTGGGTACAAACTCCCCCTTAGACAATTGTTTTGGTCTGTTTCAGATGTTTTCACTCTGAGGAGTGTCAGACAAAAAAGCTTGCGTGTCTAGAGGTGTTTGCTGTTTTCACAATTTTCAAATTTAATTTATTCTTCATGCAAGACTGTCTACATCAATTATCTACAATGCCAACCCAACTTTGAACATCCAGCAGAGTTTGTTGGGGTGTTTCCCCTTTTTTTCACAATTTGAAATTTCGGGCAGACAACTCATCCCTGCATCCTGTTTCTTGTAGGTTTTGGTGAGAATTGCCGTGTGCTTGAATGGATCTTTAATCGTACAAATCACGTTGACAATGCCAAAAGATCCGAAATTGGTTGGGTCCCAAAACCAGATTCCATCAACATCAATGGCCTTGGTGAACTCGATATGGAAGGACTGATGTCCATCCCAAAGAAATACTGGAAGGAAGAACTCGTATCGTTGAAGAAGTACTTTGAAGATCAGTTCAATGAAGATCTTCCCCAGGAAATGTGGAACCAATACAATGCCCTCCAGGAACGCATCAACAACATTAAAGAATAAATTATTTATAGACAATGACTTTCAGAAGAAAAACTTGCTGCTTTGCTTTGTAAAGAACTTTCATACAACTGGCGTGATAATATAATTCGGGCCTAGCTTGGGCTTTTAATAATTCTGAATTTAATAAAGGCTTTGTGATGGCTAATTTGTCAAGTAATTGATCTATCTGCCAAATTTTAGAAGTGTTTGAAACGATAGGAATCTTGCTCTTTAACTTGTAGGCCTAAATTTTGTGGAAAATAAAGACAGATTAGTGAAACTTGGTGAGAAATTAAAAGAAAAGACAATATTCCTTTGCTTGATTTTGGCCTAAGATTTTGGTGTTATCTGTGGCAAAATCTTGTAATTTTCATGTTCTGTACTTAGTGAATTTGCTAGTGGTGTGTGGTTTCTTGTACCTGTCCGTTGCGTAAGCTAATCCTGAGTAATATGCACACATTTGTTTGAAATTAACTGCTATATACAAAATTTTTATGCATTTCAAAATCTGAAAGTTGTGTTGATTAATTGTCTATTGTTTTCCTGAGAGCGTCCTGAATGGCAATTGGTCTACAATGCGAAGTTGCTTGTTTGTCAAAATTTGTATAAACATTTGACACCATTGTTGGTCAAATGTTGTTCAAACTCGAGAACAATGTTGGTTGAGTCCAACACTGCTGGTCAAACATTGTTGGCAGAACATTGTGGTTCATGGTCAAACATTGTTGCCCAAACATTTTGGAACATTGAGATTTAAGGTCAAACACTGTTGGTCAAACATTTGACAGCATTGTTGGTTAAGGTCAACCTTTGCTGGTATAACTGTTATGCAAATGTTGTTGGTCAAACATTGGAGAACATTGTTGGTCAAACATTGGAGAACATTGTTGGTCAAACATTGTTGGCCAAACATTTTAAGACATTTGTGGTTCAAGGTCAAACACTGTTGGTCAAACAGGTCAACCTTTGCTGGTATAACTGTTACGCAAATGTTGTTGGTCAAACATTGGAGAACATTGTTGGTCAAACATTGTTTGCCAAACAGTTTAAGACATTTGTGGTTCAAGGTCAAACACTGTTGGTCAAACAGGTCAACCTTTGCTGGTATAACTGTTACGCAAATGTTGTTGGTCAAACATTGGAGAACATTGTTGGTCAAACATTGGAGAACATTGTTGGTCAAACATTGTTGGCCAAACAGTTTAAGACATTTGTGGTTCAAGGTCAAACACTGTTGGTCAAACAGGTCAACCTTTGCTGGTATAACTGTTATGCAAATGTTGTTGGTGAAACATTGGAGAACATTGTTGGTCAAACATTGTTGGACAAACATTTTGAAACATTTGTGGTTCAAGGTCAAACACTGTTGGTCAAACAGGTCAACCTTTGCTGGTATAACTGTTACGCAAATGTTGTTGGTCAAACATTGGAGAACATTGTTGGTCAAACATTGTTGGCCAAACAGTTTAAGACATTTGTGGTTCAAGGTCAAACACTGTTGGTCAAACAGGTCAACCTTTGCTGGTATAACTGTTACGCAAATGTTGTTGGTCAAACATTGGAGAACATTGTTGGTCAAACATTGGAGAACATTGTTGGTCAAACATTGTTGGCCAAACAGTTTAAGACATTTGTGGTTCAAGGTCAAACACTGTTGGTCAAACAGGTCAACCTTTGCTGGTATAACTGTTATGCAAATGTTGTTGGTCAAACATTGGAGAACATTGTTGGTCAAACATTATTGGACAAACATTTTAAAACATTTGTGGTTCAAGGTCAAACACTGTTGGTCAAACAGGTCAACCTTTGCTGGTATAACTGTTACGCAAATGTTGTTGGTGAAACATTGGAGAACATTGTTGGTCAAACATTGTTGGACAAACATTTTGAAACATTTGTGGTTCCAGGTCAAACACTGTTGGTCAAACATGTGAAAGCATTGTTGGTTAAGATCAACTGTCGCTTGTAAAACAATGTTCTGCAAATGTTGTTGGTCAAAGATTGAGAACATTGTTGGTCAATCATTGCTGGTATAAAAATGTTGGTCAAACATTTGAGAAGATTGTGGTTCAAGGTCAAACACTGTTGGTCAAACATTGGAGAACATTGTTGGTCAATCATTACTGGTATAAAAAATGTTGGTCAAACATTTGAGAAGATTGTGGTTCAAGTTCAAGCACTGTTGGTCAAACATTTGTGAGCATTGTTGGTCAAGATCAACCGTCGCTGGTAGAACACTGTTACACAAATGTTGTTGGTCAAACATTGGAGAACATTGTTGGTCAAACATTGCTGGTAAAAACAAAGGATATCAATGTAAAAATTCTCAAAACAGTTGTTGAAACTAAGGTCATCCAGGTTTTCGGGTTTGTCCCAGTTTTCTTCCGTGTTTTCGGGTTTTGATACCCCCCAAAGCCCCCCTCCAAAAATTATTTTTAAATATTCGAAATGTTTTTACCAACAAACTCTTTGACCGCTTGGCCATGTCGCAAATATTACTTGTTACAAATATTTTGCCTACGTCAAAATTATTTGTGTGAGCCGATCAAACATTTTTTGTCAAACATTTATAAGTTGCTTGTGATGCAAAGAGTTAACTGTTTGGCCACGTCGCGAAGCAGTGCTCCAAAAACATTGTTTTCTTGCATAAAGTAAGAGATCAAAAAAGAAGAACGAGAAAGAGTTAAGCAACAAATTTTGCTTGTCAAGCATGTTTCGTGACGTGGTCAATTACGTTTAAACATAAATCTTGATAAACAAATTTTGTATGCTTGACAAACAATGTTTGTTTCTTCAGGCCCTGGCCAAACGATCAAACACGATTAGTCCAACATTTGAAATAGCTTTTTGTTTTACAACAAATGTTTGACCGTTTGTCCATGTCCAAAATAATTGCTGTCAAACACTTTGGAACAACGAAGTTATTGCTATGCTAATGCGCAAGCAAGAACGCCTTGCTTCTAAGAAATGTTGCTAGGTGCTCAAATGTCGCAAGTTGTCAAAGTTGGTCAAAATGTTTGACAAGTAATGTTGGACAGATGGCCAAACGCTCAAACATTGCTTGACAAGCAAAAGTGAAAAAATCTGTGGCGTGATGTTTTGAAACATTCCAAAAAATTTGCTTGACGAAAGCAAAAAATATTGGACGCGCAATGGTTTTAGAAGTGGCCAAGAGGTCAAACATTTCGCTTGAAAGCAGATTTCAGATGTTGGATGAAAATAGTTTGTTCGTTGTCGGTCTAACATTTAAAATTGCTTTACAACAAATGTTCCACCATTTGGCCTTGTCCAAAAACATTGCTGTCAAACCCTGTGAACAACGAAGTTACTGCTAATGCGCATGCACGAATACCTTGCTTGTGCTTCTAAAATCTGGGCCAAACGATGAAAATGTGTTTGACCGCTATATTTGACCGTTTTGCTACGTCGCAAAACATTGCTTGACAAGCAGCCCAGAGGGGGACTTGCTATCGCTACAGGTAAGTGATGGTGGGGGGTCAGACACTTTGGGTAGGTACTGAAAAATGGAATTTAGTTTAATTTTGGTCTTCTATTTAGTGAAATTGGTATAATTTTGGATTAATTCACAAAAATCAAGAAAACTCACGACAAAGTACAGATATTCTGAACAAGAGAGTGTTTTGCTGGGTTGGGTCAGTTGAATAGGGTGTCAGGGGAGCCTTATTGAAGGTGAAAATCCTGATACGGAGAGACATACGAAGATTGTTTGGTATATTTTTGGGGTATGAAATTCCTGAAATATGTGTATTGTTGGGTTTTTTGGGGAGAGCCTGTGTCTGACCCCCCGTCATGTATTCATAGTGAGTCCCCCCCCCCTTGGAAAAGCAGAATTCGCTCAGCAAATGCCTTTATCAAGCAAAAAATGTTGGACGAGCAATGTTTTGTGATGTGGCCAAACGGAAAAACATTGTCCTTGATTAGCAAATTGCAAATGTTTGATCGTTTGGTCAGGGCCCAAAGTGTTGTTAGATGTTGAAATGTCGCAAGTTGTCAAAATTGGTCAAAAGTAAAAGAAATGTTTGACAAGCAATGTTGGAAAGGCAGCCACACAGGTTTTTTTTTTAAGAAAAATTTAGAACTGCACACTATCCTTATAGTCCAATAGAATCTCTCTAGAATCGCTCTGGTGGTCATTTCGTGATTGGAATATGCAAAATCTAACTATGAAACCAGGCCATTTTGCAAAAAATATAACATTTATTATTTAGTATAGGACAACAATGCTTAAAATAATGGGAACTACTGTATGTTTTATGCCAGCTTCTCAACTGCACAATTTATCTTCAAGAACTGGACAAAAATTTTTAGAACTGCACATTTTGTGTACAACTGCACTTTAAAAACCCTGCGGCCACATGATCTTCAAGGTCAAACACTGTTGGTCAAACAGGTCAACCTTTGCTGGTATAACTGTTACGCAAATGTTGTTGGTCAAACATTGGAGAACATTGTTGGTCAAACATTGGAGAACATTGTTGGTCAAACATTGTTGGCCAAACAGTTTAAGACATTTGTGGTTCAAGGTCAAACACTGTTGGTCAAACAGGTCAACCTTTGCTGGTATAACTGTTATGCAAATGTTGTTGGTCAAACATTGGAGAACATTGTTGGTCAAACATTATTGGACAAACATTTTAAAACATTTGTGGTTCAAGGTCAAACACTGTTGGTCAAACAGGTCAACCTTTGCTGGTATAACTGTTACGCAAATGTTGTTGGTGAAACATTGGAGAACATTGTTGGTCAAACATTGTTGGACAAACATTTTGAAACATTTGTGGTTCCAGGTCAAACACTGTTGGTCAAACATGTGAAAGCATTGTTGGTTAAGATCAACTGTCGCTTGTAAAACAATGTTCTGCAAATGTTGTTGGTCAAAGATTGGAGAACATTGTTGGTCAATCATTGCTGGTATAAAAAATGTTGGTCAAACATTTGAGAAGATTGTGGTTCAAGGTCAAACACTGTTGGTCAAACATTGGAGAACATTGTTGGTCAATCATTACTGGTATAAAAAATGTTGGTCAAACATTTGAGAAGATTGTGGTTCAAGTTCAAGCACTGTTGGTCAAACATTTGTGAGCATTGTTGGTCAAGATCAACCGTCGCTGGTAGAACACTGTTACACAAATGTTGTTGGTCAAACATTGGAGAACATTGTTGGTCAAACATTGCTGGTAAAAACAAAGGATATCAATGTAAAAATTCTCAAAACAGTTGTTGAAACTAAGGTCATCCAGGTTTTCAGGTTTGTCCCAGTTTTCTTCCGTGTTTTCGGGTTTGATACCCCCAAAGCCCCCTCCAAAAATTATTTTTAAATATTCGAAATGTTTTTACCAACAAACTCTTTGACCGCTTGGCCATGTCGCAAATATTACTTGTTACAAATATTTTGCCTACGTCAAAATTATTTGTGTGAGCCGATCAAACATTTTTTGTCAAACATTTATAAGTTGCTTGTGATGCAAAGAGTTAACTGTTTGGCCACGTCGCGAAGCAGTGCTCCAAAAACATTGTTTTCTTGCATAAAGTAAGAGATCAAAAAAGAAGAACGAGAAAGAGTTAAGCAACAAATTTTGCTTGTCAAGCATGTTTCGTGACGTGGTCAATTACGTTTAAACATAAATCTTGATAAACAAATTTTGTATGCTTGACAAACAATGTTTGTTTCTTCAGGCCCTGGCCAAACGATCAAACACGATTAGTCCAACATTTGAAATAGCTTTTTGTTTTACAACAAATGTTTGACCGTTTGTCCATGTCCAAAATAATTGCTGTCAAACACTTTGGAACAACGAAGTTATTGCTATGCTAATGCGCAAGCAAGAACGCCTTGCTTCTAAGAAATGTTGCTAGGTGCTCAAATGTCGCAAGTTGTCAAAGTTGGTCAAAATGTTTGACAAGTAATGTTGGACAGATGGCCAAACGCTCAAACATTGCTTGACAAGCAAAAGTGAAAAAATCTGTGGCGTGATGTTTTTGAAACATTCCAAAAAAAATTTGCTTGACGAAAGCAAAAAAAATATTGGACGCGCAATGGTTTTAGAAGTGGCCAAGAGGTCAAACATTTCGCTTGAAAGCAGATTTCAGATGTTGGATGAAAATAGTTTGTTCGTTGTCGGTCTAACATTTAAAATTGCTTTACAACAAATGTTCCACCATTTGGCCTTGTCCAAAAACATTGCTGTCAAACCCTGTGAACAACGAAGTTACTGCTAATGCGCATGCACGAATACCTTGCTTGTGCTTCTAAAATCTGGGCCAAACGATGAAAATGTGTTTGACCGCTATATTTGACCGTTTTGCTACGTCGCAAAACATTGCTTGACAAGCAGCCCAGAGGGGGACTTGCTATCGCTACAGGTAAGTGATGGTGGGGGGTCAGACACTTTGGGTAGGTACTGAAAAATGGAATTTAGTTTAATTTTGGTCTTCTATTTAGTGAAATTGGTATAATTTTGGATTAATTCACAAAAAAATCAAGAAAACTCACGACAAAGTACAGATATTCTGAACAAGAGAGTGTTTTGCTGGGTTGGGTCAGTTGAATAGGGTGTCAGGGGAGCCTTATTGAAGGTGAAAATCCTGATACGGAGAGACATACGAAGATTGTTTGGTATATTTTTGGGGTATGAAATTCCTGAAATATGTGTATTGTTGGGTTTTTTGGGGAGAGCCTGTGTCTGACCCCCCGTCATGTATTCATAGTGAGTCCCCCTTGGAAAAGCAGAATTCGCTCAGCAAATGCCTTTATCAAGCAAAAAATGTTGGACGAGCAATGTTTTGTGATGTGGCCAAACGGAAAAACATTGTCCTTGATTAGCAAATTGCAAATGTTTGATCGTTTGGTCAGGGCCCAAAGTGTTGTTAGATGTTGAAATGTCGCAAGTTGTCAAAATTGGTCAAAAGTAAAAGAAATGTTTGACAAGCAATGTTGGAAAGGCGGCCACACAGGTTTTTTTTTTAAGAAAAATTTAGAACTGCACACTATCCTTATAGTCCAATAGAATCTCTCTAGAATCGCTCTGGTGGTCATTTCGTGATTGGAATATGCAAAATCTAACTATGAAACCAGGCCATTTTGCAAAAAATATAACATTTATTATTTAGTATAGGACAACAATGCTTAAAATAATGGGAACTACTGTATGTTTTATGCCAGCTTCTCAACTGCACAATTTATCTTCAAGAACTGGACAAAAATTTTTAGAACTGCACATTTTGTGTACAACTGCACTTTAAAAAAACCCTGCGGCCACATGATCAAAAATTGCTCCTGAAATTGCTTGACAGAAAAAGTAAGCAGAATTTGTGGCGCGACGTTTTTGAAAAAGTTCGAAAAAATTTTCTGCTTGACGAAAACAAAAAATTTGGATGAGCAAAGTTTTTGGATGTGGCAAAACGTTCAAACATTATGTACTCTTGATACACGTAAGAAACTCTTTATAAGAAACCCAGACTCTCGCATGGCCAAATATTTAAGAAACTCCAGTACTGGAAATTTTTTACGTAGGAAACGTTTAACCTCGGACAGCAATAAATTTTCTTTTATTTTCCGTGTTTCGTCTGCAATAAAGCATTCCTGTGACAAGCAGACAAACAGGAAACCCATATGCATTCAAATACGATGGATAAATGGGTTCGGAACATCATTCAGATAGATTAACTATTTTGCCAATATGGATATTCAAGAAACTCTTAAGAAACTTTCAATACTCAAAATCTGAAGATTTTTTTCAGTACTGGATCAATTTTTTAGTTTCTTTACACGTTTCTAAGAAATGTCGCTTGGTGCTGAAATATCGCAAGTTGTCAAAGTTGGTCAAAATAAAAGCAATGTTTGACAAGTAATGTTGGAAAGATGGCCAAATACGTGTAAACAAATAATATATGTTTGAAAAAAATGTTTTGACCCTTTGACTCTTTGGCCAGCTTGGCCCAGCCCAAGTCTCGTTTTCACTCAAATTCTTCTTATCCAATCAAAATTAGCGATTTAGCGGGAAATTAAAACATGAAGTACTTCCTCATGTCAGAGAACAGAGATGCAGATCAACTTCATCTTCATCAAATATTTGCACTTCAACCAACAACGAAGTTTATCGAACTTTCCTTTCAAAGTCCATTGAAAAATGTAAAATTATGATGAAAAGTAACATTGATGTCACGATGGTGAGTTTATCCGCAGTTGTATACTATTTTATATTGCAAAAATGACGTGCAGTATGAGAGAAAATGAGATTTAGATTTAGATAGGCCAACTTCTTCAAACTTCCAAAATAAGCCCCCTGAGGCTAAAAAGAGCTTTAATGGTCGTTTCTAAAAAGTGCTCCTTAGGTGAACAGACACAAGAGAAGAGAAACAGAAAAACACAATAGATCAACACAGCATATTTTCGTAATTTTACATAAGCAACAAACAAACAGAAAATAAAAGTATGCATAGGACATCAATTGAAGTTCTCCCTTCCACCTTTCCGTTCTTTACCATCTTCTTCTTCTGCCCCAGGTCCAACGGTTACATCGGCGATAGGTGCACTGATCGGGGTCTGTTGTAAAAGGTTAACCATGTTAGCAATATATCGAAATCATTTGTAGTGATTCTTTACGAAAAACAAACCTAAATGTAGGAAAATTTTTGCTGAGAAAGTTACCCATTTGGGCGACACATCTAGTAAAGAACAATGGAAGTACCCTCCCCCCCCAACTTATTTTACTATTTATAATGAGAAACTTTTGTGTTTGCCCCTGATTGGCTAATGGGGTTGTAACTTGGGTTGTAACGTCAAACAATGCTTATTGGTCGGTCAGGTCCATCAACTGAACTTATATGAGAAGAGAGAAACAGAAACACAACTGATCAGTACGGCATACTTCAGCAATGAAATGAAAAACAACAAAAATTCAAGAAAAGTATGCAAGTAAAAGCCAGAAATTGAAGTTCTCCCTTCCACCTTTCCGTTCTTTACCATCTTCTTCTTCTGCCACGCCATCCCCAATTGTTACATCGACGACGACATCTGGTGCAGGAGCTTGCTTTGTCGCAGCCGGGATCTGTATTAAAAATGTAACAAAATGTAATTTTGGTGGAAAACCCACCAAGATTTGGTACACACCTATTATATTAAACGTAAAAGCTACGAAAAAGTGCCAAAATCACGGGCTAAAACGAACCTTGTTGTTCAACGTCTTTCTCATCCTCATAAGGCCCATCGAAATCATTTCCATCATCATCGACTTCTTCCTCTTCTGCACCTAAATTGGAACATTAATCATGATTTAGAGTAAGAGTTTTTTTAAACGCTCGGTAGAGCCATTTTTGGGTCCCTAAAAAGCTAGGGTTATGTCGACTTATGATACGATAGAACTAACGCCAACCAGTCGTAACTGCTAGCTAACTCATGTCGACATGTCCACATCTAGTCAGAGCTTTTTTGATACAATTTATCAGGTCGTAAGAGCGCGCATGTCGACTGCGACTGACGGGAATCAGTTGTCAACTAATCGCAAAAATAGACAAATAGAACATGCCCAACTTTTTGCAACTAACTGTGCGTCGATAAGTTCCCATCAAAAAAGAACTAGTTGCCAGAACGCATATGTGAGGGGGGCTTTGGGGTTTCACGGGTTCCGGGTTTGGCCGATTTCGCCCTCGGGTTTTCGGGGTTTTCCAAAAAATTGTGCGGGTTTTCGGGTCAAGTATATTTGACGGGCAACAGGTTTTGCCATTTTCCTAGCTCCGGTTTCAGATGTTGTAGTAAAAATCTGCGGGTTTTCGGGTTTTAAACCCCACAAAGGATATCAATATGTAAAATTTTTAAAATAGTAGTTGAAACTAAGGCCATCCGGGTTTTTTTTGGGTTTGTTCCGATTTTCTTCCGGGTTTTTGGGTTTAGATTGGCTACCCCGAAAGCCCCCCTCTAGTAGGGGTAGCTACAGCTAGTTCTGACTGTACGCAATGTTCAATGCAAAGATGTAATGAAAATCCTACTTACTGCAAAAAAGTGCAAATGCAAGCCCCAGAACAAGAACCATAAGCCAAATTGTCTTCATTTTTTCAAGCTCTCTCGACTTCAAAATAAGATCAACAATTCCTGAAATACAAAAAAAAAACAAGGGATACAGTATACTGGTATAAAGTTAGCTGCGTGAAAATGTATTTATCTTTTTGGAACTCGTACACGTTTCATTTTTTATAAGAAACCTGGCTCGTGGCCTAGTTCTAAAAGTTTCTTAATTTTTGGCCCAATTTTAGTGCTAAAAGTTTCATGACAGTTTCTTAATTTAATGGAAAAAATTGCAGTAAAACGATAAAAAAACGTGAATATAGCAAGCAAATTATTAATATTATTGTATTACAAAGAATTGGCCATGCTGGGTGCGAGAAATCGCACGGAAATGCTTGAGAATTGATTACTACGTCCACAAATGTGAAATCAGTATGTTGGAAAACTGACACAAAAATTTCTTAAGTTTCTTAACTCCTTCCTCCTAGTTCTAAAAGTTTCTTAACTTTTAGGGTGTCTAGTTCTACGTTTCTTATAAACCGGTTTCTTATAAAAAAACGTGTATTGGTACAAATGGGTGAAGAATTTCGTTGTTTTTCTATACATGGGTTATGGGTACCACGGATGACATAATTTATCGGAAGACATGGACGGGTTTGGAAAAACGGGGCGGCACGTCTAGTCATTTGAACAATGAAGTACCCCCCCCCGGCTAAACAGTGCCTTTATGGGAAAATCTTCCGCTCTTTTCAACCAGCGGAAGAAACATTGAGTTTTATTATTCTTATCTATTTATTTTCGTTATTTTTTTGTATACAGTATTCTCACTGCAACTTAAATGCCTTCATTTCTTCCGTTAAACAATGAAGTACCCGCCCCCCCCCCTGCTAAACAGTGCCTTTATGGGAAAATCTTCAGCTCTTTTCAACCAGCGGAAGAAACATTGAATTTTATATCCTTATCTATTTATTTCCATTATTTTTTGCATACATGCAGTATTCTCACTGCAATTTAAATGCCTTCATTTCTTCCCTTGAACAATGAAGTACCCCCCGGCTAAACAGTGCATTTATGGGAAAATCTTCCGCTCTTTTCAACCAGCGGAAGAAACATTGAGTTTTTTTTCTTTTTTTAATCCGCAATTCCACACTACCTTTTTACAGGCATGGCTGCTTAGTATAATATGTGTGTATACTCTAATACAAACAAACAAATAACAAAAAGACCAGAGAAAAGAAAAGAAACAAAAAAGAAAAAAAAATCCGCTTTATTATCCTTATCTATTTATTTCCATTATTTTTTGCATACATGCAGTATATTGCAATTTAAATGCCTTCATTTCTTCCCTTGAACAATATAGACTCTATTGAACCAGCGGAAGAAATTTACCAATTTGGGCGATAATGAACAATTGAAGTACCCCCCCTGGTCTGTTTAACGGGAGGAAGAATTTATAGAATGATCTTATATTATTTAAGCAGGCAAAATGAGACTTTCCGTGTCATTCAGTTGGGAGCAGTTGGTGTTCGGATGGTATTTTTCTGAAGGTAAGTTATTCCAAGTTATTCTAAGTTCCGACATACCGAAAGCTCTTGTATTTTTCCATGTATGTGTCATCAAGATAAAATAAGAGAACCAAGATAGTCCAACTGAATCTTGTCATTTTAGCCAATTTGATTCATGCTTCTTTTGGATTTTGCGAGCATAGTATATATATCAAAACAACTGTATAATTTCTTCGTCCAGACATTGATGATTCTTTCGATGCACAAATTTCACCAGTTGGTTCAAAAGAAACTAAAGTTACTGCCTTTTAATATCGGGTAGTTTGATATCTTGCACAGGTTTATCCTAAGCAATGTGACGACGTAAAGTGCTTCAGTTTCTATTTCTTGTTGGAGAGATGAACTTCGGTAAGTCCGGCAAAATGTTTCTTAATGCACGGGCGCGTGCGCAGAAGCTATTTCCAACGGCGGCAAATTTGCAATTCTGAACAGAAGTAATGGCGGACAAAACAAACTTTAGTAGAGGGCTGTTTGAAGAGAGAAAGAGGGGAGCATTGAGTGGCTACCAATCCGGGACCAAACCGCAACAGTAGCCTATAGGAGTCTTGTTACAAAAATAGAAATTGCCTGGTTAGAAACGTCACTTTGCCTGGGGATAAACTATGCACAAGTTAGACTATCTTAGTTCTCTTATTTTATCTTGGTGTCATCTATTATACCAGTGTACTGTATCCCATTTATTAAAATCTGAACTTCTTTGTTCTGTACTTCAGGAGTTTTTGATCTGCGAAAAGACTTCAAAAAATGAAGACATTTTGGGTTCTGGTTCTTGTTCTTGGGTTCGCATTTGCATTTTGCAGTAAGTACAGTTGATTTTTCATTGCCTCTTTAACGAGGGTCCAGATGGGGGGGGGGGTCAACCAAACAGTTAACTTCAAAAAAATTCATGAATTAACATTTAACACTTAAAAATTAAGTCGAAAAACAGCTAACAGTTTAATTATTTGTGCAGCATGTAGTGATTCCATGGCACAGAAAACCCACCATTTATGAAAGGAAAATGACTTGGTTTTACAATATCCTGCCACATTTTTTTCTTTTTGAGGTTGCTGACTAACTTTTCATGATTTCGTCCACGATCGTGATGATAGTTTTGATAAATTACCTTCATATTGATGATGATATTGATGATGATGATGATGATGATGATGATGATGATGATGATGATGATGATAGATTATGATGAAAATGATGATACTGACAATCATGATCATGGTTTCGATCATCATGATTATGACGATGACAATGATACCTTGATTAATTGATCATTTTGTTGATGATGACGAAACAATGAAGATGATGATGATGATGATGGTGGTAGTGTTGGTGATTGATGATGATAGTGATAATGACAATGATGATTATGATTTTACCATCATTGATGATGATGATGACGATAATAAAGAAGAAAATGATGAAACATACTGTGTTACTCTTAAATCTCTATAAAATTTAATATTACAGTTAACTGTAAAATTTTGCTTCTTTAACACTTGACAGTTCAGAAAATTGTCCAATAACACTTAAACCCCCATCTGCACCCTCTTTAACCCCCAACTCCTACGAGGACCCTAATAATATGAGAATGAGAACCACATTCTTATTTCTTTCTGCACCGTTTTTAAAGAGATTTCTGTGAAAACAATAGAGATCCCGCGCCCGTCAAAAGGTGTGCGGGATTCCACTGAATTGCCCTTCAAGTTTGTCCGTTATTACTGTAATAATTTTTTTGCAAACGAGGGATGGCCGACCGAATTTTCACTTCGTGAAACAACTAATGTTGGAACCTATTGAAAATTGTTATACCTCTGCTCTGCAGTAAAAGGTTGATAGCACCACCCCCTTTCTCCACATAACTTCAAGCCCCTCCTGACTCCACATAACTTCAAGCCCCTCCTTGTATTGGAGATTTTAACTGAATCTTCTAAAGTATACAAACGCCGTAACTCCGAAAATTCTGATTTAGGCGCAAACGAAGAGGAAGAAGTCGATGATGATGTAGAAGATCTCCTTACACGTGAGAAAGATGTTAAACGTCAAGGTTCGTTTTGCCCCTGATTTTCGTCACTTTTTCTCCCTACACGCTTTTTTTATAAGGAACACCTTTATAAGGAACTCAAGGCTGACAATTCCCAAAAAATTAAGGAACTTTAAGGCACTGTCGAGGCTGGATGAAAAACTAGGAATGAATTTTTTCAAGAGCAAGACTATTTGTACAGAAAATAACAGAATAACAATATATTTCCCATCGTTCTGCCAAAAAGACTCCATTTATATTAAAAGTTAGAAAATGAAGCAAATTTATATGAATTTGCTGTAAAAATTAGTATTCAAACATATGTCATGACAAGGAACAATTTTTTTTTTTTTTTTCAAATTCGACGCTATATCATGTGATACATGGTCTACAACTACACTACAACATAACAAAATACAATGTTAATTAGAAAAAGATACGTAAGTTACATGACAGTTGAGTGTTAATAAAAATTAAGGTTCTAAAAAGCTCTAGTTTTTTTTTTCTTTTTTTTTTTTTAATTTGCTTGTAAGCGTTTATCATATATAGTTGAAATGAATTCGCTTGTATCTTTTATCAAAGTTTCATTTTCGCATGTCATTGGATATATGAATTTTTGTTCATTTGTTGGGATCGATTTAAATTGGGGACATAGATTTTCAATCTTTTCAAGGAAAATCTTGCGTTCAAATATAAGGAACTTCAGCCTCATTTTGTCGAAAAATTAAGGAACTCAAGCCTCAGCTCAGACCAAATCGAATAGACATTAAGATTAGACGTTTCGAAAGGACATTTCGTCGAATAGACATTTCGAATAGACAATTTGAATAGACATTTCGAATACCAAAACTGAACAGACAAAATGAAAAGTCATTTCGATAAAGTACAT
Organism: Chrysaora quinquecirrha; assembly: GCA_014526335.1. Taxonomy (NCBI): domain Eukaryota; kingdom Metazoa; phylum Cnidaria; class Scyphozoa; order Semaeostomeae; family Pelagiidae; genus Chrysaora; species Chrysaora quinquecirrha. Next base: position 5,360,934 of record JACTAT010000052.1, on the reverse strand, counting down.
GAAATAGCAAAATTAATAGACGTTTTGATACTACAATATGAAAAGCCATTCTTGTACAGCAAAATGAATAGGCAAACTGAAAGCATGAACCGCATGCCATTTACACTCTTTTTTTTATAAGAACCAGGAAATTTTGATTGAGGCTGGCTGTTCTTAAGTTTTTGCCCTTTTTGAGCCCGAAATGTTCTTAATCTGTTCTTAATTCCTTGGTTACTGAGACATCTAGATTCTGTCAGTGAATGTCTTTAGTGGTAATAGGGTTGTGTAAAAATGGAGCATGCTTGTCCATTTCATTGTTTGCTTGCTTTTTACGTTGTCTGACTGTCGTACTTTCATATTTAGCTGATGTTTTCAGGGCTTATGAAAACGCCCAGCCTCAGCTTGTTCTTATTTTGTTCTTAAAATCTGTGCAAAATCCAGGCTCGTGTTCTTATAAAATTGTTCTTATAAAAAAAAGAGTGTATGTGAGCAAATTATCAAACTACCAAATTGTCCTTTCAAATTGTCTTTTCATTTTGTCTTTTAGTTTTTTTATCCGAATTAGAGCCAACATAAATTGCTTCTCGTTTTATTAAAATCTGAACTTCATATTTCTCAGAGAACGATTTGTAGCCCTTTCCTTAAAGACATCTGTCATAAATGGAAAAGGTGTTTCCCAAGTCTTGGTGGGTTTTCTTTCAAAACTACACGCTTTTTTTATAAGGAACCTACCTAAAGGCCTAGTTCTTAAAGTTCCTCATTTTTGGACCTCTTTTGAGGCAATTGTAGTTCAAAAAGTCCAATAGTTCCTTAATTTTTACTGCATATACAGTGTTCTTAACATTAAAAGAGAGACACTTGCATGTGAGCAAAGCTCCAGACTACTCATGGAAACATTTGATACATGCTTAACGTACAATTTATGTGATTTTTGACTGCAATTGAATGGAACCGGCTTTCTCATTCTTGATTATTTGCAGTGATAAAACTATTCAACAATAAAAATTTCTTTAGTTATTTTCTCTCTAATGGTATAAGTTCTTTAAATTTTCGGGCCTTCTACATGTAGGTTCCTTATAAAGTGGTTCCTTATAAAAAAAGCGTGTACACTTATATATTGTTAATAGAAAAAACCCTTTATCGTTATTATAACAGATCCAGGCCACAGCTGTTTAAGTATAGACCCTTGCTGGAGATGTCGTCGTCGATGTAAAAATTGGGGTTGGACTGGCAGACGAAGAAGATGGTAAAGAACTGGAAAGTGGAAGTTTCGGCATAATTTTCACTTTAATATAATATGTTCATTCTACACATATAGCTACGCTGATTAGATTTGTTTTCTTTTTCTCTGTCTGCTCCCATATTTTCGCCTAAGGGACTCATTTGTGGGGCGGAGAACAGTTACTGTGTTTGTAATGAATGCTCGAAGAAATTGTTTCTTTTTGCTTCGAAGCAGCGCGAAGTGCCTGCGTAGCAGCAGTATATTCTTGCACAAACTGGAAATTTGTCAACTTGTGTGTGTGTGTGTTTGTGTTTGCGGCACTGTTGTTGCGGTTGTTGTCTGTCCATTTCTTCCTGCGAACAACAAAATGGCGTCAAAGTGGAGGCAAAGCTGCGAGTTCGAAGCAAAATAACTAGTGAGAGGGTATTTAACACCAATCAGCAAGGAAAATAAAGTTATATCCATTAAAAAATAACAAAAGCGGCCATTTTGATCATTGAAAACTTAATTTTGTCAAATACCTGATCGAATATTTTGTTTTTCATTTTACTGACTCTTTTTGTTAAGTTTGTAAAATTGGTTATGCAATACAAAGACAACTCTTGTTCAATTTAAACTACTTGCTAGTACACAACCATAACCCTTTATATTCACTTCGATCATAGTCAATAGAGTAAACACTGTTTATTCTATTGACTAGGTTTCGATATACTCATGGCAGTCTCCTGCAATACTTGCATTCGAGTTGCATTCTGCCTCGGAGCAGCACTCCCTTAATTGTGTTAACGGCTAGTTTTTAACTTTTTAATCTTTAATGTTTGTAGAACTAACTGATAGGGTTGACCGCGGTTTCACTTGCGATTTTTCACCTGTTCTAGCGACACGACACCTTGAAAATCTCCTGACAATCAACTTGCGCGGAAAGAAGAATGGGTCCTAGAAAATTTTCAGCAAGTCGCGCGAAAAACAATGCAATGTGTTGCGTCGCCAATGCGGCAACACCCGCTACACGCTGCGACATTGTTTTCGACAAGCAAAAACATTTCGCAAAAAGTTCAACCAAATCAGTGCTCGATATCTTTCGAATGAGCTATTCAGATTAAGTATATGACGAAATTTGATTTTTATGACTGTTAAATATGACGTCATCGATCACGTGACTTAGGGGTATTTTTGAAAAGGTGCCAGGTTTCATTTTGTACCATAGGTCATTAATAACTGGTTTCTGAAGAGAAAAGTTTGACAGCAAACATTGCTAGATTTTTCTGATATATTCCCTGCCTATGAGCATTTTGTTCGAAAATCTATCCAAGGCTAGTACACGTGCGACTTTTAGTTTTTATGGTCGCGTGTCGCGGTTGTCATTTCAAGCGAAAATTCGCACGTGTTGCCGCAGGTTTACATGTAAAATATGATACAATGTACAAAAAAAAATAAAAAAAAGCTGTGAGAATCAAAAAATAGCAACGCTGTAGCAATGTCCGAAGGACGCTGATGATGATGATAATAACGATGAAGATTATGATAATAATGACGAAGAAGAACACAACGATGATGAGAATGATGATTATGTTTATGGCGATGGCGGTGATGATGACGATGATGATAATGATGATGATGATGATGATGATGATGATGATGATAATGATGATGATAATGATGATGATAATGATGATGATGATACGTTGATCACGTTGAAGACGACAATGATGATCACCGTCTTCAACATGATCATCATCGTCTTCAACACGATCATCATCTTCTTAAACAATGATGATCATGTTGAAGACGATGACTGGTGATGATGATGATGATGATGATGGTGATCCATTATGATGATAATGCGAATGATGACATTGATGATCAGATGAATCTTTCCTGGAAGAATACCAAAACTTTGAATCGAAAATAGAAAACCTCTAGTAACGTATATGTACTAATAAATTTGAGCTCATAGGTTAAACTGTGTAATAAATAACTCCCTTCAGTGCACCGAAACCTGTAATCTTCGCTTCAAATGATGAATTTAATTCTAGAATCTCCAAAAGCTATCATAAAAATTCGCATACTATGCAGATGATTATATTCGATAATTAGCATAGCACTTTGAAGAATTGATTGCCAACTTTGAACCATTTATTTTCAGATGATTATCGACGCCGCAAACTGTTTTGAAAAAATTTCTTCTGTCTATAACTTGGCAACAATTTCTACTACGCCACAATCTCCTCCTCTTTTCACACGAAAATATCTTACATGTAAGAGGACTTCTAGAAACCTCTGAGAATAACAACCCAATCAAAAATTGTATGAAAATATTTCAAAATAAAAAATCAAATCAAATTAGATTTGAGCAACATTTTGCAATATTGTAGTCAAACCTTTTTCTGAAGCCCGACCGAGCCGGCTTTTTTGCGAGAAAATCTGGCGTCAAATTTTTAGTTTCCTGCATCGTGGATCGAGCTCGTAACCCGAGTAGACCGGCTTCAGGTGGGGTCAAGTGCCACTCGAGGAGGTCATTAATGTCATAGTGATTTTTCGATAGCATTTCACATGGACTTTCAAAAAAAATTTGGTAAACGGTCGTTTTTTGCTGCGTTCGTGAAATACGGGGGTCAGAAAACCAGGGGGGGCGACATAAACAAAAGTATTGACAGAGAATTTTGGGCAACATTCTAGCAAACTGGGTAGTCGGAATTTTAAAGTAGGTTTGGACTCTTTGGTGGTGGGTGGTCATTTTAAGACTTGGGAACATTCTGGCAAATCAATTGTTGTGACGTCATCGATGACGTAGTAAAGTTACGGTCAGTGAAAATCTGACTTTTCAATTTTGTGTTTTTAATGATATGGTCGGAAAGAACATCTCAAATGGAGCAAAAAATTATAAAACACCAATTCGATTTGGCTTAATACTCAGAAGTTATTAGGATTTGAAGTGAGTGACGTCATCAAAACGCAAAACTGATATTTTGAGTCTTAACCGTTTCGTGCATAAATCTTTCTTTTGATGTGTTCAGGGTTACTTTTAGGATAAAAGCATCATGTTCTCGGTCACTTACGCTAATTTTTGTCATTTCAAACCTTAAATTACGAAGAATGCTCGTAATTTCTATTGCGATGCAGCTAGGGTTCCGAACTACTATGAATGTTGAAGAAGATGAAAAAGATAAAACATTTTCTGCTTACTTTCCCTGAGAATGGTAATATGATTGAGCTAGATAGAGCGAATTAAATTTTTATGACCATGGTCTTTTATTTGATTTATGTAGCCGTAAATGCTCGGGAAGACGACAGACACCTATGTTGATAAGTTGTAGACAAAGGCATAGGCGAAGGCATAGGAACAAGTGTAGGTGTAGATGAAGGCATAGGTCTAGGCTAAGGGATAGGTATAGGTGTAGGCAAAGGCATAGACGAAGGCGAAGGCACAGGCGTAGGTGAGATGTAGGCAAAGGCATAGGCAAAGGCATAGGCACAGGCGTGTGTGTAGATGACGGCATAGGCATCGGACAAGCCTTAGGTACAGGTTTAGGTGAGATGTAGGCATTAGTGTAGGCGAAGGCATAGGCACAGGCGTCGGTGTAGATGTAGGCATAGATGTAGGCTAAGGCACAGATAAAGGTGTAGGCATAGGCAATGGTATAGGCACAGCTATAGGTGAAGGCATAGGCAAAGGCATAAGCGATGACATAGGCACAGGTGTAGGTGTAGATGAAGGCATAGGAGTAGGCGAAGGCATAGGCACAGGTGTAGGTGTAGATGAAGGCGGTTATCGTCAGCGGATATGGCTAGTTTGAAACAAGGCTTGGTGGTGGAGTGGAGAGGAATACAAATACTACGGCTCACCCTAAACACAGAAAAATCCGTTCACTTTCGTGTCAAAGTACGAAGTGTGCCACTTTTCATCAGTCTTAATAGGCATAATACAGAGATTTATACAAGATAACAGTAACCGATAGGCTATTGGAATTGAGTTTTGCAAAGAATTTTGATTAACTTTTTAGAGTAGCAAGGTGAGAGACGCATTTCGCAAGTTGTTACGTTGACAAATGTATAACTCTGTAAGTGCGGCTTTGTGGGACAAGCCACTGTGAGTTCTCCAATAATAGCAGAGACGAGCGCTGAATGATAATAATGAAAAAACGCAAGAAAAAGGCTAAATAGGATTTATAGGGTAAGTTCGCAAATTTAGATATTATCTGACTTGTGGCTCCTATTCTGGCACAAAGTTTGCTGCCGAAATATTGAACTCAAACTGAATCGGTCGATTGGTTTCGCTAAGATTCGCTCCAGTTCATTTCAGCAATAGCTAGTAGCTGGCAAGTGGCCGCGCAATTTCCTCCTGTCTTTCGCCAATCTTGTTGACTGAAATGGACATATCTATTGATGTTATTGAGTTTCATCTATGCAATGAAACTCAACCCTCCATGGCTGTTCCCCTCTTTCTTCTAGCATTTCTTCCTAACCAAGTGACTGTTCCCTCTAACCACGTATCAAAATGCGGCTGTTCAACCTTTGTAAGCAGTATCCATATCTTTTGTATATGATTACCTTGAGATCCACTTTTTAGTACTTCGCTCTATCCAGCTCAGTCATATTACCATTCTCAGGGAAAATAAGCAGAAAATGTTTTATCTTTTTCATCTTCTTCAACATTCATAGTAATTCGGAACCCTAGCTGCATCGCAATAGAAATTACGAGCATTCTTCGTAATTTAAGGTTTAAAATGACAAAAATTAGCGTAAATGACCGAGAACATGATGCTTTTATCCTAAAAGTAACGCTGAACACATTAAAAGAAAGATTTATGCACGAAACGGTTAAGACTCAAAATATCAGTTTTGCGTTTTGATGACGTCACTCACTTCAAATCCTAATAACTTCTGAGTATTAAGCCAAATCGAATTGGTGTTTTATAATTTTTTGCTCCATTTGAGATGTTCTTTCCGACCATATCATTAAAAACACAAAATTGAAAAGTCAGATTTTCACTGACCGTAACTTTACTACGTCATCGATGACGTCACAACAATTGATTTGCCAGAATGTTCCCAAGTCTTAAAATGACCACCCACCACCAAAGAGTCCAAACCTACTTTAAAATTCCGGCTACCCAGTTTGCTAGAATGTTGCCCAAAATTCTCTGTCAATACTTTTGTTTATGTCACCCCCCTGGTTTTCTGACCCCCGTATTTCACGAACGCAGCAAAAAACGACCGTTTACCAAATTTTTTGAAAGTCCATGTGAAATGCTATCGAAAAATCACTATGACATTAATGACCTCCTCGAGTGGCACTTGACCCCACCTGAAGCCGGTCTACATGCCAAATTTCGAAGACTCGGAACAACCTCTTCCATTGTTTTGATTGTATGCATTTGAATTGCAATAAAAATAATTAATCATCTCAATGATTGTTTAAATTGTGTGCACAGAGAATAGAAATTCCGATCTTATTGTTACAACATTCCTGATTCCTATCTATCTATCTATCTATCTATCTATCTAGGTAGGTACATTTCTTCTGGTTTGCAGAAAACCCCTACATAATGTTTGAATTCTTCAAACATAAAAACGGCTGCGGAGCGATCGAGCCTCGTTTCCATTCACTTCTGGGTAAAAAATTTAGCGGGAAATCTTAAACATGAAGTACTTGCTGGTCAAATATTTACATTTCAATGAGAACACACAGGTCATATTTAATCAAAAACTTTATCCTGGCAGAAGAACTGTACAACTAAATACCAAAATACTGAAGTCTCTTGGTGACTGGTAAGTTCTTTCTGCTTCATTTTACTGCTTCATAGATTGAATATTGAAATTTAAATTGAGTATAAGGATATGGTAGGTCCCTCATTCAGGGATAAGACTGTAAGATGATGGAAGATAAAGGCCAAAGCGGACCACAGCTGGGCCTAACCTGTATACACTCTTTTTTTATAAGAACCAGGAACACGATAAGAACAAGCTGAGGCTGGCATTTTCAAAAGCCCTAAGAATATCAGCTAAATTCCATATATAAGACAGTCAGACTGAACGTAATAGTAGTCACTGACTGTAAAGACTTTAGTTGAATTGAATATTTTAACCTCGTTTATGTTAAGTGTTTATCACGTGGATGTCTTGTGTGTCATGTGTTGTGTCGTTGTAGTTTTTTTTTTTGGTTGAAAATTGTTGATCTATGAAGCTGACTAGAATCTTAGAACCTAGAACTCTTGAAGAATCTCTTGAACTTGAACGTATAACTCTTAGAAGAACTAAAGAATCTACTCTATGAAGTATTCTCAGGTGATATTGGTGATATTCGTATTGTATATAGTGTAAATAGATTTAAATCAATATTAGAAAACATACAGTCCTCTTTTTGTTGAAACAAGGCCTAACGGTCTGTCGAAGCAGATCTCTGGATCGCTAATTCTCGTCTGATTTGATTCGTTGTAATCAAAAAATCGTACATTTGGTCCACCGAAGAACCGGATTAGAATGATAAAATAACCTATGATAAAAACAGTCAAACTTTGAATAACTAAAATAAACTTGAACATGTCTCAAGAACTTGCAAAAAAGAAAAAGATACGCGCAGGTCATCGCGGCCATGCAAACAAAATTGTTGCGGAAGCTGAAAACGAAATGCTCAAATTCAATCCTTCCCCAGTCGAACTAGAACATTTCATACAAATCTTAACGGATAAAGAATTATTCATTAAGAATCTAGATGAAGAGATAGTATCTTTAGTAGATGATGGTGATATAGAAACAGAAATCTTTGATAGTGAAGAAAAACGATCAGAAATTAGGAAAGCGATAGTAAAACTCAGAGAAAAATCGAAGGCAATTAGTCAAACGAGTAGTCATGCAGGGTCTACCGCTTCGAATACAGAAACATCCTCTCTACCCACAAACTCGAATCGTTACACACCTAAGTTACCAAAGCTAGAGTTGCCAAAATACAACGGAGATCCCAGAAAATGGAACGAGTGGTGGGATGTTTATGCCTCAGCCATAGACAGTAACGAAACCCTGTCTCCTGTCTACAAACTACGGCATCTGAAGACCCTTGTAGAAGGCCCTGCAGCCGCAACAATATCCGGCTTAGCCTTGACCTCAGCAAACTACTCTGAGGCCGTTGATTTGTTAAAAGCGAGGTTTGCGCAGAAACAAGTCATCATCAATGCACACGTTGAGGCACTCTTGAAAATAAACCAAGCTCCCATGATCAAGGATATAAAGTCTCTAAGAAAGCTGTATGATGAGATAGAAACAAATATAAGGAGCTTAAAGTCGCTAGGAGTACAGTCAGAGCAATATGGCACGCTATTGATACCTGTGGTCATGTCTAAGTTACCAGAAGAGATAAGATTAGCTATCTCTAAGAGTTTAAACAAAGAAAATTGGGAACTTGACAAAATCCTTGAATTGTTTAGTTCAGAATTAGAGGCCAGAGAGCGTTGCAACCAAACCGTCCTAGGGCAAAGGCCTCTCCAAAATTCGAGTCGACCTATTTCGCATACCACAACTTCTGCACTTTTGGCTAACGGGGGTAATGCTAGCTCCGTCACTTGTTCCTTTTGCCGAAACAAACATTTATCTGCGAAATGCCCCACTGTAACCGAACCTGGAGCCCGAAAAGAAATCTTGAAAAAACAAGGGCAATGTTTCGTATGCTTGAAAAAGGGACACTTATCTAGAGAATGTAAAAGCAACGTGCGATGCTTTAACTGCAAAAATCGTCATCACAACAGCATTTGCGAAGCCCCTTATGCCACCCCCGGATTTCAACACAATCCTAGAAACCAAAATTCAACACAAGTTCATTCAGCTGTCAACACATCTAACAGAAATGAATCGCTGCGGCCTCAAGCCTTCACACAGCCACAGAACCCCAATGATATTAGTTCTACGACAACAATGTTTGTTGATGCAAAGAATTCTGTGCTCTTGCAAACTGCCAAAGGGTATATTTCCGCTGTAGACAATTTACAGAATTCAATTATAGCTCGCATGATTTTAGACAATGGCAGTCAGAAATCTTATATTTCACAAGAACTTCGTGATAAATTGCGGCTTCCAACCCTCAGCCGTGAGACATTGTCCATTAAAACATTTGGATCGGATCAGGGCTCCTTTCAAACTTGTGATATGACGCAAATAGCGATAAGAAGTCCCTATACTGAAGAAATACTTTATGTAAATGTTCATGTAGTGCCTGTGGTTTGTGCTCCTCTTACTAGCCAGGTTATCAAAGAAGCTGTGAACATTTATCCACATTTACAGGGACTGCCCCTCGCAGACTTTAACCCAGATGAAGAAGGTCAAATGCAGATTCAAATTTTAATTGGAGCAGAGGCCATGTGGAACATAATGACTGGCAAATGTATAAGGGGGGAGCTAGGCCCAGTAGCATTAGAATCTAAACTTGGCTGGGTTCTATCAGGAAATGTCCCTGGCATATCTTCAGCTGCATCAACACAAGCTAATCTAATACAAACTCACGTTTTACGTGTAGGAACTGAGACATACAGTGAAATAACTCTAAATTCTGATAATAAAGAGCCTTTGGAAAACATGCTATCGAAATTCTGGGAATTAGAAAGCATAGGAGTCTCATGTCCTGATGAAAATTCTGTCTACGAAGAGTTTGTGGAAGATGTGCGCTTTGTTGATGGCCGGTACGAAGTGAAGCTACCGTGGAAAAAAGATCATCCATCACTACCAGATAACTACAAGTTGAGTCTAGGACGCCTGAATAGTTTAAAGAAAAGGCTGAGTACAAAGCCTGAAATATTGAAAGAATATGATGAGATAATCCAAGAGCAAGAACGAAGGGGTATAGTTGAGAAAGTAGAGCCAACAGAAGAATCGCCAATAGGTAAAACGCATTACATACCTCATCAACCAGTTGTGAAGCAAGACAGAACAACAACAAAATTGCGAATTGTCTACGATGCTTCGGCAAAACAAGATGGCCAAGCTTCATTAAATGATTGTTTGTATCCTGGACCATGCTTACTTCATAATGTAGCAGAGATTCTTACAAGGCTCAGATTTTACAAAACAGCGTTAACTTCAGATATAGAGAAAGCATTTCTGATGATTTCTATACAACCAATCGACAGAGATGCTCTTCGATTCTTATGGTTTGACGACATCAATGAAGACAATCCGAAAGTAATCCCAATGCGTTTCAAGCGAGTCATCTTTGGTGTTTCAAGCTCTCCCTTCCTTTTAAATGCCACACTTGATCATCACATTAGAAAATACGAAGAAATCTACCCAGAAGTCACTAACAAGCTGTTTAATGCCTTATACGTCGATGACGTGACCACCGGAGCGTATGACGAAGAAGAATGTATGAAAATCTATACAGTTTCTAAAAAGCTGTTGTCAGAAGGTGGTTTCAATTTACGAAAGTGGAGGACAAACTCAAGTGATCTGCAATCAAGAATCAATGCAGAAGAAAATGAATTCTTGAATTCAAAACACAATGATGAATTCAGCAGTGGTACTTCTAGTACTAAAATGAATGTAAAATCAACAGAGACAGAAAAAATTCTCGAAGAACAGAAGGTTTTAGGCCTTACATGGGATAGTCATAAAGATACGATCAAATTTAATCTTGCCGAACTTGTACAACAATCAAAAGAAGAGGAAACCAAAAGAACTATTCTTAAATCAATTGCAAAGGTTTTCGATCCTCTTGGCCTCATTACCCCAATAATCACACCGATAAAGGTACTCTTTCAAAAAATCTGTGAAGCAAAGTCTGGATGGGATGACAATCTTCCAGAAGAAATTGACACTATCTGGAAAAAGTGGGTGAATTCTTGTAAGAAAACAATAACAATTGAAGTCCCACGATATCATTTCAAAGAAGTCGAAGGAAGACCAGCAAAGATTGATTTACATGGATTCTGTGATGCTTCACAGGATGCTTACGCTGCTGCCGTGTACGTTAAGTACAGTTCAGGAAACTCTACCAAAGTAGACTTGGTAATGTCAAAGACTCGAGTTTCACCACTTAAGAAACTGTCTATTCCTAGACTCGAACTAATGTCTTGTTTAGTATTGTCCAGATTGATGGACACTGTAAAGAAGAGTCTAAAACCTATTGTCGAAATAAAGAACATTCGCTATTGGTCAGATTCGATAACTGCTATCTACTGGATAAAGGGTCTAGATCGTGACTGGAAATTATTTGTAGACAACAGAGTTCAGGAAATTAGAAAATTATCTCGTTTTGAACAATGGTCGCACTGCCCTGGAGCAGACAACCCAGCAGACTTGCCATCGAGAGGAATATTGCCTTCAAAACTTCAGGAAAATAAAGTATGGTGGTCTGGTCCTGACTGGCTAGCTAGAGATGAAGACGAATGGCCAGTGATGAAAAACCTGCCTACAATTCCAGAAACGTGCAAGGACGAAGAAAGGAGAAAGTCAAGTGAAAGAGAAGTAGAAACCTCCAGTCTTCATGTCAACACAGAGGTATCTAAAATCGATAGAATTCTACCTCTAAATAAATTCAGTTCCTTCAACAAATTGGTGCGTGTTACAAGTTATGTCCTCAGATTTATTGCAAATTGCAAAAAGAATGAAAGAAAGGCAGGACATTTGACCACTGACGAAATCCAAATAGCAGAAACTCTTTTGATTAAAAACATGCAAACAGAGCTTAATGTCAAAGAAAACCAACTTGAGAATCAACTGGGGATATTTACAGATACTGATGGACTTATTCGTTGTGGAGGAAGACTAAAAAACGCAGATCTACCATATAAATCGAAATATCCTATTCTCTTACCGCGTGACAGTTATTTAACGGAACTTATCATAAAAAACTGCCATACGCAGGTTTATCACAATGGTGTTAAAGAAACTCTTCTGCAGTTAAGGTCTCGTTTTTGGATCGTCAAAGGAAGACAAAAGGTCAAAAAGATTCTTCGGAATTGTCATGAATGTCGAAAATCCAAGGTCTTTCTTATGGAAATACGAAATCTGCAGATTTACCAACATTTCGTTTAGAGGATCGTCCAGCGTTCTCATCAGTTGGTGTTGATTTTGCAGGACCTCTATATGTGAGAAAGGATAACAACCGCAATTGTAAAGAGATGCGCAAGGTTTACATTGCTCTTTTTACCTGCGCAACGTCTCGTGCCGTACATCTTGAGTTAGTAGAAGATTTGAACACCTCAAACTTTCTAAGCTGCTTCAGAAGATTTACCGCGCGTCGAGGATCGCCAACATTAATCATCTCAGACAACGCCAAGACTTTTAAATCAGCAGCTAAACGTCTAACTTCGTTATTTGAGCTACCTGGAGTTGTAAACTACTTCGCGAACAATCGAATAAAATGGGAATACATACTTGCAAGAGCCCCGTGGTGGGGTGGATTTTACGAAAGACTCGTAAAAAGTGTAAAATCTTGTTTGAAAAAGGTCGTTGGTAACGCGAAACTGACATCTGACGAACTACACACTACCATCGTAGAGATTGAAGCAGTTATAAACTCAAGACCTTTGACTCATATTTATACAGATGACATAGAGGATCCCTTGACACCTTCTCATCTAGTCATTGGAAAAAGATTGATAACTGTTCCACATTATAACTGTGATAGATCTGAAGAAACTGAAGATCCAGATTATAATCTTCGAGAGAACATGCATCGTCGAGCGAAATACCTGAGTTCCTTGTTAAATCATTTTCGAAATAGATGGAAGATAGAATATTTATCAGATCTACGAGAACAACAAAGAAATGTTTCCAGTAAACTTCGTGATCCCTTAATCAAAGAAGGAGATATTGTTACTGTAAAGGATGAAAATTCTTCGAATCGTAATTTGTGGAAATTGGGACGCATTGAAACGTTAATAGCTGGAAAAGATGCTGAAATAAGAGGTGCGAAAGTAATGCTGGCTAATCGAAATGTAATCTCAAGGCCATTACAGAAACTGTTTCCGTTGGAGGTGAATATGAAGAAACAATCAGTATCAGATGCAGATAGTAATCGAAAAGATGAAGAAGCAATCACAAACTCTGAACGACGCATTAGAAGAACTGCTGCAGTTGTAGCTGATGCGAAAAGACAATTAGTTGATCAGTTATTCTCAGAAGACATATAAACTTATAGCTTAGCTTATAACTGATCAACTGATCAAGGGGGGAGTGTAAAGACTTTAGTTGAATTGAATATTTTAACCTCGTTTATGTTAAGTGTTTATCACGTGGATGTCTTGTGTGTCATGTGTTGTGTCGTTGTAGTTTTTTTTTTTTTTTTGGTTGAAAATTGTTGATCTATGAAGCTGACTAGAATCTTAGAACCTAGAACTCTTGAAGAATCTCTTGAACTTGAACGTATAACTCTTAGAAGAACTAAAGAATCTACTCTATGAAGTATTCTCAGGTGATATTGGTGATATTCGTATTGTATATAGTGTAAATAGATTTAAATCAATATTAGAAAACATACAGTCCTCTTTTTGTTGAAACAAGGCCTAACGGTCTGTCGAAGCAGATCTCTGGATCGCTAATTCTCGTCTGATTTGATTCGTTGTAATCAAAAAATCGTACACTGACTCGGCAGAGTTTCTTTGACTCTCTGATCATGCAGTCCAGGCTCGAATCACATCTACTGTATTGTTGTATTGTACGCCACGCAAATGTAGACTTACTACATGAGTCGTAGTTTTCACCGCCTTCACCTCAATTCATTTCATTAAAAAAAATGTAAAATAAAAAATAGTTGTTGCTGTTGTTAATGGCGTCAGATAGACTGATTATCCGAGTTAGACTGATTACCTGAGTCCCAGTTAATGCTCATGATACCGAGGCTAGCGCTAAAAGGAGATCGCTCAAACTGTGGCGTCCAGCAATTCAATTGAATAGCGAACTCAGGTAATCAGTCTAGGAGTCCAAACTATGAGCGGGCTGTGTTGCGTGGGGGGCTGGGAGCGAATCTACGACTTTTGTAGTGAGTCTAGCGCAAATGTATTCCAAACTCATTTTTACAAAACCCATTCTGTCGTCACTATAGCGACAATGGGTCTCACTTTCAGAAATTCTATCAAATTCCAACTTCTATGATCCCTCACTCTGTCCTTCGGGAAACAAACAATTTTACAAATTTAAATTTGAAATTAACATTTAGACAGAAGCTTTGTTTGAAATTGAATTAAATGTACAATTCTATTGTTTTGAAGAAATATATATCAAGTTCTTGTCAATTTCATAAACTATAAACTCACACTTTGCCATTATCTCTCGCTTTTTTCACTTGTACAAGAAATATTTTTTATTTTAAATTGTTGGAGGGAGTAAACAGGCAGGAAATAGGCTGATATGAGCTGTTTGAATGTATTTTGAAGTGATTTTTCAAGCCTAGAGGACTTCCGTGGGAATTTATAATCCAAGAGACTTGTTTATCTTTTTAGCCCTGGTCGCTCAAAGCCGAGGCAATGGTCTCCGAAATCAAAACAGCTCTTTGTGAAATTTCCAGAAGTGAATTCTGTGGATTGCAGACGGTAAGATTATTATTGAAATTGATTCTGAAAGTTACTGTTACACGTTTTTTTTATAAGGAACACCTTTATAAGGAACTCGAGGTTGAAATTCTCAAAAAATTTAGGAAACTTTAAGGCGTAATTTATAAAAGTTAAACCCACCTGAACCCAGCTGAACCCACTTGAACCCACCTGAACCCGGCTGAACCCAGCAGTAACCCACCTGAACCCAAGGTTTTGGCTGCTGGGTTCAGGTGGGTTCAGGTAGGTTACTGCTGGGTTCAGGTGGGTTACTGCTGGGTTCAGCTGGGTTCAGTTGGGTTCAGGTGGGTTCAGGTGGGTTCAGGTGGATTTAACTTTTATAAATTACGAGCTTTGAGGAACTGCCTTGGTTTGGATGAAAAACTAAGAATAATTTTTTTTCAAGAACAAGACGATTTGTGCAAAAATAGCAGAACAACAATGTATTTCCCAGGATAACCGAAGAAATTTTGAAATATAAATTGAACAGTGGACAGAAACGGTTTCGTATTGTATTTCAATTTTATTGTCTGCGAACGCAGGGATATTGTTGAGTTTAAGGATTGCTATTCGATTGATGATAAATAAATACAAACTTTGGCAGTAGAACCTGGTTAGGGGTTATTATTAGATTGAAGAACTGAAGATTGACAGTTAACCCCAAAGCCAACAATGTTTGACTGTTTGGCGACCTCGCTTAATATTGACCTTCGACCAATTCTGCTTGCAACAATTGAGGGGCATTTCACTCTTTAAAAAGCGTACGGGATTTCCATGGAAATAAAATGATTTCCGATAGATTTCCGTGAAGACAAACAGTTTTATAGCCAAAATGTAGCTTACGAGATTATCAAGAGATGAATGTCGCAATTCCCCTCGGCTGCAAGCGAGAAATTTTTTGAATTTTTCAAAGTACAGACATCTAGCAAGAAATTTGCTGATGTTTGCTTGACGTTCGTTTTTAATTTTTATGGTTGATTTCGAAGGAAACGTATGAAAACCGAAACATGTTGCAG
This sequence comes from Chrysaora quinquecirrha, assembly GCA_014526335.1. Taxonomy (NCBI): domain Eukaryota; kingdom Metazoa; phylum Cnidaria; class Scyphozoa; order Semaeostomeae; family Pelagiidae; genus Chrysaora; species Chrysaora quinquecirrha. Next base: position 5,345,200 of record JACTAT010000052.1, on the reverse strand, counting down.
AGAAGAGAATAAACGCTAGGAAAAATTGCCCCACAGCTATCTTTAACACAACATTGTTGCTCATCTATGCTTACACTTTTTTCTTAATAAGCAACTTGACTTTCGTCCAGCCCTCAAAGTTTCTTAAAATTTTGGACATTTTATCTCTTAAATTTGCTTAAAAGTTGCTCAACATTTTTTGTACCTAACAACTACCCCTGACTTCGCGGGTCAAAATCTTCAACTGTTAGGCCTACAACACGACTTTTGGGAGACAGTAAGTGGAAAAACGTTAGCTAACTAACTTCAACATGCAAAACATAAGAACGAACATTTCCTTACAACAAGAAAGAGTATATAAGCTTGATTGTTTGACTTCTTAGTTGCATACAGTAATTCAATTGAGCCCTCAAGTTGCTTTATGTTAAGGTCAGTCAGTTCAGCCCTAGTTGCTTATTGAGCGGTTGCTTATTAAAAAAAGTGTATATGCTTCTCATGTAGTATGCTATTACCGTTAGGTAGGAAATGATAGAGCAACCTGCGATGTCTCGTGAAAGGTTAGGAACGAAAGGAAGTGTCTGGAGGGTGGTATAAAACCCCTCTCCCAACACAGGAAGCCCAGACTGGAATGTGTTGCATAAAAAGGGTTTAAAATGCAAATCGCATGCTTCCCATAAAAAGCATTTAATTCTCCGAGAATTGTTCAAGATTGAAGTTTTGTTAGGCTTTCTCAACCTCGTCCCAACTCCGCTGTCCATATTCGACCCTGGTATCGGCCTTGTCCATTCGCAATTTGATTGGCTGTTCAAACAATGGAATCAACTAAGTGACGTTGCACTTTCTTCAAAACTTCACACCAAAATAGGCCGAAAACTATGGAAAAAACATCTATAAAAACCAAAAAATGATGCTACATGAAATATTGTATCTTGCCTTACAGTTATCAATGAAATTCTTTGCATTTCCTTTCTAAGAACATCTGCTTTCGGAATCTACATCTTGTTTTTATGCCTAGACCAAATTTGCCAGTTTTTTGGCAGATTTTGTGGCCGGTACCAGGGCCAAAATCGATTTGATGGTTGAGATTAGAGGAAGCTCGATTTGGGGCCTGGGGACGAGGTTGAGGCTTCCTGTGCTTTCTGCAGTTATGTTCGATCAAAATTTTCGGTAGGATTTGTGTTAACAAGCTAAAGGGGGCTTAAACGAGGCTTCTGTTATATTGAATTCTACTTTAACATTAGTTATGTCTTATAGTATTCGGTTAAACCACGAACTAAGAGGGTTAGAATATGTTAATGGATTCAAAGTGTTTATATAATCCCATTGCAATTTCCATTAAACTTAAATCTTCTTGACCTGAATCGATTATTGCTCCAGGTGCATTTAAACTCAATTTTCAACCACCTTTTTCAATCATTAAACCAAAAATCAAGTAAATCAATCATCAGGTATTTCACAATAAGTTATTTCCTGGTTTTTAGTTTTAATATTTAAACGATTTGTCGCTAAATATAAAAATTGAGGCTTTAAAACTGAGAGCCTAAACTTGTGGTTTTCTGCGCTCGATTACAAAATTACTTATCATTGTAAAAATGTCACCCTCGTGTCTGCTTACCCATATTTTGTTAATTCTTAGTCTTTTCAATTCTCCTTACTCTTCTTGCTGTTCTTTGCTGTTCTTCGTGTCTTAAAATTGTTTGTCTTGATCGAGTATTCAACTCTTCTTTATAGTTCTCAAACTCTTCTTCGATTCTTCAAACTCTTCTTCTTAGTCTCCCAACTCTTCTTCAAGTCTTCAAACTCTTCTTTGTAGTTCTAAAACTCTTCTTCAATCTTGCAAACTTTTGTTCAATTCTTCAAACTCTTCTTCAAGTCTCCAAACTCTTCTTCAAGTCTTCAAACTCTTCTTTGTAGTTCTACAACTCTTCTTCAATCTTGAAAATTTTGTTCGATTCTTCAAACTCTTCTAAAGGTCTTCAAACTCTTCTTTGTAGTTCTAAAACTCTTCTTCAAGTCTCAAAACTCTTCTTCAAGTCTTCAAACTCTACTTAAGGTCTCCAAACTCTTCTTTGTAGTTTTAAAACTCTTCTTCAATCTTGAAAACTTTTGTTCAATTCTTTAAACTCTTCTTCAAGTCTCCAAACTCTTCTTTGTAGTTCTAAAACTCTTCTTCAAGTCTCCGAACTCTTCTTTGTAGTTCTAAAACTCTTCTTCAATCTTGCAAACTTTTGTTCAATTCTTCAAACTCTTCTTCAAGTCTCCAAACTCTTCTTCAAGTCTTCAAACTCTTCTTTGTAGTTCTACAACTCTTCTTCAATCTTGAAAATTTTGTTCGATTCTTCAAACTCTTCTTCAAGTCTCCGAACTCTTCTTTGTAGTTCTAAAACTCTTCTTCAATCTTGAAAACTTTTGTTCAATTCTTCAAACTCTTCTTCAAGTCTCCAAACTCTTCTTAAGGTCTCCAAACTCTTCTTTGTAGTTCTAAAACTCTTCTTCAAGTCTCCGAACTCTTCTTTGTAGTTCTAAAACTCTTCTTCAATCTTGCAAACATTTGTTCAATTCTTCAAACTCTTCTTCAAGTCTCCAAACTCTTCTTCAAGTCTTCAAACTCTTCTTTGTAGTTCTACAACTCTTCTTCAATCTTGAAAATTTTTGTTCGATTCTTCAAACTCTTCTTCAAGTCTCCAAACTCTTCTTCAATTCTTCCAACTCTTCTTCGAGTTCAGAACCTTTTCTTTAATCTTTCAAACATTTCTTCAAGTCTTCAAACTCTTCTTCAAGTCTTCAAACTCTTTTTGCAGTTTCAAACACTTCTTCCCTTTCTTTATACTCTTCTTTAAGTCTTCAAACTCTTTTTTAAGTCTTTAAAATCTTCTTGAAGTCTTCAAATTCTTCTTGAAGTCTTCAAAATCTTCTGTATCTCTTCAAACTTTTCTTCAAACTCTTTAATTTCTTATTCTTCTCTAAGCTTCAAATCTTTTCAGCATTCAAACTCTTCTTCAAGTTATCAAACTCTTCTTCAACAAGTCTTCAAACTCTTCTTCAAGTCGAGACTGCTGCTTCTAGCTCTCTTTTTGTTATGTTAATGCATACTTCCGCAGACTGCTTAACGACTAAGCATTGTCAAACATTTGAAATTCGCTTGTAGAACACAATGTTTGACCGTTTGGCCACATAACTAAAAATTGCTCGTCAAGCATTTTTGCTTGACACAACCATAAAATGTTCGTACGTTTTTGAAAAACATTGTTAAGCCCTTTTTGCTTGCCTAGCAATGGTCTGTGACGTGGCCAAACGGTCAAACATCAACTTTAAAGCAAATCTCAGATATTTAATAAAAAATGTTTGATCTTTTGGCTAGGGCCTAATTATGGAAAACTGCTATCTGCCACTTTCCTATTCAAAGAAATGCGTCCTGAACCAAATAAATTCAGAGGAAAGACTTTTTACTATAGTTTAAAAAATACTTGTTTTGCAGAGTCGAGAACGTAAAAATATTTCTGCAGTTCTTCACTGTCTTTGTAATTCACCCTCGACCTCCTGGTGTTATTACTTTTAATCATTATTAATTTTTTATGAAAAAGCTATTTTATTTGAGATCCTAATCATGTAATTTCCCAAACGTAAACCACAAGTTCTTTAAAATGCTCACTCTGCAACACGCTAGCAGCTTTTTCCAGAATCGAAAATAACAATTTTCCGAGTGTTTGGGAATTTACTTGAATCTGTTTGTCAAATCTCGTGGCATCGACGCTGTCGACCGTAGGTGCAATGAAATTTTATGATGTTATATTTTTTTGTTCTATGATCATCTTTTGGTATTTCATCTTTAGTTTACAAAATATTTTGTCGTACTTAGGCCTGTACTAACCTCCTCGAGAAGCTATAAGAAAGTTTCACGCCTTGAGCTACAATCTTGGACAAAATATATTGGAACGGCCTAAATAGTTTTCTACTATCTATTGATTCCCCTTCTCCCCCCTGTTACAATGTTGTTTCGTACAAAAGTTGTTTTGCTCTACTACCAACATTGTTTTGGGGGTAAAAGGGGGGAAGAATTGGAGTTATGGAAGTAGAAAATCAATGGAATAGGCCTTATTCCTTGGAGAAAATGCCTTGTTCCAAATATTTTGTCCAAGATTGTAAGTTCTTTATAAAATAGAAAGCGTGTATGGTCGTACAAGTGTTCAAATCTTTAACAACTAACCGTTTTGCTTTTTAGAATGGAAAACCGTTGGCCTCCTTGAACGTCCATCGACTTGGCCTAGCTCGGGCATATATCATTGGAAAACGACCGGAGATAGATTTAATGGCGAAATTAGGTGCAAGGATGCAGGGGAAGTCGAATAATGTTAAACTTGATGAGTAAGTCTTATTTTGTTTCTTTAAATGATTTTCAGTTGACTTAAAACAGGGCCTTGTAGTTTCCACTCATAAAATCTGAGCCAACATATACAGCAGTTTGCAAATCGGAACGGAACAGTCTCCATCATCACGATTTTTCTATAAAGGCCTGGCTAAACTAGGGGACATGTCGTGCGCGACATTGATGTCCCCTGGATGTCTCCCAGTTTAGCCACCTCGGAAACTTGGTAGCGAGTGACAAAATTTGTAGCAAGAGACACACAAAAGTTTATGGGAGACAACAGAAACATTTCTTGTCTCCACAACATGCAAATTACTCGGGGGACATGTGGCTCGCTTGTCACTCGCATGTTTAGCCACCCTGGGAGACATACCGAATACAGTGTCGTGCGCGATAAGTCTCCGTGTTTAGCCATAGCTTAAGGAACGATTTGGATTTTACATTGTGTCATTTTACTGTGTCGGTCGGGTATGGATTTTCGAAAAATTGGTATAAGGTCGGGTCGGTCGGGTATATATTTTCGAAAAATTGGTATAAGGTCGGGTATGTTGTTTATGCTTGGGCGGCACGTCCCTTATAAGATTTGGTCGAGCGCTAGCGCTCCCGGGCACGATTTGCGCCAAACACTATAACGTATGATCACATCCATCCAAGATTTATTAGCGTGTTTCGAACTCGTGTGACTTTCGTATCGCCTTGTTTGAAGGATAGCACGAGAAACTCTGTACTTCTAAGCTAGTTCCTATAGCATGGTTTAATTCGACACTTTTTCTGACCCGAACCTTGACCAATTCGCGCATTGAGAACGTAAATGGTGCATTTATGTGATGCAATAGCGATCTCTTGAATAAATTTAAAAACGTCCTTCAGGCTTTTAATGCGATACTTAAGGTTTAGGAGGTGGTGTGGCCGAGTGGTCAACGCGCTCTACTCACGATCAAGAGCTCGTGGGTTCGATTCTCGTCGGTACCACTTTCCACAAGCCTACAATCAACTCCACTGTCCATCCTTTCGAGGTTGCTAAATGAGTTCCCAGGGTGTTCGTTCTAGAGCAGCAGTCTGGGGCTCAAGACGCGATAAATGTTCTGTACTATGCTTTTCAAACACTGTAACAATTCGGATTTTTCTCGTGTTATTAAGGATTACAGAGCGAGTCTCTCGGTTGAAGATAACTAACAACGATTACTGGAAGCCGTCTTCATGTATGAATCCAAAACGAAAGGTCTCTTTCGAGGATGTAACGCGTGTTGTTGCAGAATCTCGCAGTGATTCGCGGGCAGCAGAACTGAACAGCCGTCAGAGTGACAATGCTAGTCCGGTTTTGATCGATAAACTTGATAATCACAGACCAACCGCGGAAATGGAACTCACGGCTAAGACTGCTATTGAGAGTAACCCGGATTTTAAATTACTTTTCGTTCCCGGTTACGAAATAGAAGAACCGGACGCTTCTTTTGAAGATCCCATTCCCGAACATCTTGGCGCCGGATTTGAAAGTGAGGAAGGACTGACAACTGTCCCGGATGATTTATTTTTACAGCGATTGTTGGTACTTGGGAGGCTACATAAAGAGACTATCGGCACGGAAGAGAGGCAACAGAGATTCGAGAATCTGTTGAAAACTCCGCGATACTCGTTGGTGCCGAAAACCATGTCGAATGAGCGGAAACAAACGAACATTAACGATGAGCAAGCACGAGTACGAACGCGACATCATTATAAAGCACGAACACGCACGATAAAGAACTCGCGAAGTGACGGAAGTAAAACGGGATCAAAAAATAGTAATAAGGATAAGAGCAGGGACACGGAGCGGAATTCGGACCATTGGATGGACCGTGAGAACGGCTACCCTGATGAGCGTTCCGATGCTTTACTGGAGTCCGATGCATCGCAGTCGCTCGATAGGCTTAGCGGTGGCAAAGCCGAGGACAAAACGTCAAAATCAAAAGGTGGAAGGAAGAAGTATAAAAGTTCAAATAGCGAACTCAAACCGACTCGTTTCTACGATATTACAGAAGTCGCTGCTATCTATAGTATACCATGCGCCGAGAAACTCTCAGTCGACGGAAGACGATCGCGGAGGAATTCTCTGTCACCGGGGAAAAGCTTTTTCTCGCAGCGGAGTAATTCGCTGACAAGGAGTAATAATAATAGAAGACCAGCTACCGCGGTTAAGAAAAGTAAAACCGTGCGCAAAACGAATCGACCGAAAACTGCCGTACCTGATATACGGTCAAAAGTAAAAGCGGTTTGAGACGGTTAATTATACCGTTGAATTGACTGAACCGACCGGAGGTTGCTACGAAGAATACCGTGTGCTGGAAAAGTAATCGGTTAACCAGTTCGAAGTAGTCCAAGCTAAGTTACTTGTGCATTCAGCAAGTAAAGCAAATGATACTTGTATGATATTGGTTGATAGTCAAGCAGCTGAAGAGGTTATAATACAAGAAAGGCTGCTGTGAAGAATGCGGGAAATGTAACCGGTTAAGCAATTTGAACTACGCCAGGCCGAGTTATTGGTGCAGTCAACAATTAAAACAAACATTTCCTTGTATGATACATGGTTGATGGTCAAGCGGTTAAAGTGGTAAAGGTAAAAGAGCGATATCTGAATTCTGAGGACCTTGATTAACCGTAAAAACCGGACCTTTTCTTCGCTAAACCGTGGTAGAATTCGTCTTTTACTAAAGGAAGAATTTAGAAGCACAAGTGTATTATTTATTGACAAATCGCAATGAGAATAATTAAAGTTGCTTCATCATATTATCATATAACATTTTTAAGAACCTAGGATCTAAAGTTCAGAATAGATATATGCGAGATATGCCATGCCGTATTCTTAAAACCGTTTTTGTTGCCGCGGATCGTTTTTCGCAATTCGTTTTCTTTCAAGGGTGCGTTCTTTTGGGGCCTTCATCCGTGTCTTCTTTTTTCTGGGGACGTCCGAGAGATCCAAACTCGGGGGGTATCTAAGCCTAGTTTTGGATAGGGACGGGCCATTTCGGTCCAAAATTTGGACCCATAATTCCGCCCACGTCTGAAAAATTGTGACCCATAATTCCGTATTCCTGATAAAAATTGTGACCCATAATTCCGCAAACATGATGAATGTTATGCCCAATATTCTGCAAGGCAAAGAACATTGTCAGATAACAAAATCATCTCATGAAAAGCAAGTAATGTTTAAAGGGCAACCCTACTGATAGTCCAAAGAGTTATCAGTTCGGACTGCACATTTTGTAAATGCTAACCTTAATTCTTCAAAATTTCTCCGGATCAGTACCCATAAGTCTGCATGTTTCCTCAAATGGTGCCCATAATTCCGCACATACTTCTTAAAACGATATCGACAATTCCGCACTTTTCAGAAAAAAGTTACCCCTAAATAATGGCACGTTCTCGTCCCCCAAAAACTATTAACTCACCCCCGCCGAGGATCTTAAGCCTGTTCCGTTCTTTTAGAAAACCCTTGGGAAAATCGGAGACCTTTGAGGTTCCGAACTCTCTGACTCCAGAGCTCGCTGCGCGTCGATTCGCTTTCCAGAAGCAAAAAAACCAAATCGGTGAATGAAATAATGATTAATAAATGAATGAAATACGAAATCCTCCTATGCTAAGTAAGCAGTAATATACAGTTGTTATTGTACCAGTATTTAGATCTAAAACAGTCTCGATTTACAATACACATTTCTCCAATTGCATGACCAGATACTTTGATCAGACGTCGGCCTGTAGCATGTTTTTGGGTAGAAGTACTTGCTCGCCAGGTTTGAAAGGGGGCATTCCTGCATAGGGGCAGCCCCCACATCTGAAAGCATCTCCTAGATAGCACTTGAAAGAGAAAAAGTGATAATTATGAGACATTGTTAACATCAAAGTAAAATAATTTAAAGACAGTCGCTGATTTTACTGAGAATTCCGTAGTTACCTCTGAGGCCCAGGCCAAACGATCAAACATTGTTGGTCCAACATTTTAAATTTGCTTTACAACAAATGTTTGACCGTTTGGCCACGTTCAAAACATTGCTTGACAAGCAAAAGAAAAAAAAATTTAGCGTGATGTTTTTGAAAAAGTTCAAAAATTTGTTTGCTTGGCGCAAACAAGAAAATGTTGGACGAGCAATGTATTAGGACGTGGTCAAACGGTCAAACATTTTGCTGGACTACCAAAATTCAAATGTTTATTAAACAATGTTTGATCGTTTTGCAAGGGCCTTACAGAGGGTTCTTTTGGAGTGAAGCAAAAGTTTGATTCGACATTGTACCGCTCTTTTCATTGCAGCAGCGAAGCTACTTCTCTTCTCCCAACAGGAACAAGCGAGTTGCCTTTGTAACAATTCGCTTTTAGTTCTTTTAGTTTTTCTTGGCCCATCTCGGATTTGAAATCTCCATGGTCGATTTGGTCAAAAAGTGTAATAAAATTTGAGGTTAAGCTTTGAGCCAGTTTTTTCAAGAAAAAACTCTGTCTTTTAGCGAAGCAAAATAATTCTGTGTTCTTTTTGTATCTGACTCGGTTTTTCGTTGTTGTTTCTTGGTGCCGCTTAAGGTCACGTGTCTCTTAAGGTCACGTGCCTCTTAAGGTCACGTGCCGCTTAAGGTCACGTGCCTCTTAAGGTAACGTGACAATTAAGGACTGGACCGAGTCAGACTCTGGTGCCAAAATGACGGGAGAGGTTTAAGATTTTGTAGTTGTTGTATTTTAAAAGTTTGCTGAGACAGATACAGCTGCGCAGGAGGCTACTTCTTAGAAAGGCTACTTCTTAGAGGCTACTTCTTAGAAACATTACGTTTGGTAGTCAAGTATGTTTGGCTTTACAAGAAGGGTTGAAATTGTGCCTGTAGAAAATGAAGGGTAGAAAATGTGAAAAAAGCTCTTACATTTCCACACGCTGATTTCTTGATGACGTTCACACCGTTGTTTTTTGATGGGTTATTTTCTTCATCGGCCATGCCGCATGTGCTAGAAAAAAATAGAAAATCATTGGCTAAGGTACTGGTCATTATTTGTAGCCCGGTGGAGGCTGAAGCAAGTATGAAAATTTTTATTCTTCAAGTATGAAAAATTTTTATTATTTCTTATCAACCCCCACCCAGGTCTTAAATAACGACCGGTCCTTAAATAAATTCATTCGGAGTTGGCGAGAGAACTTTTTTTTATTTTATACTGCACTCTCTGCTGTTGTACTTTACACGACTTAAGAGAGAAACTTACCAATTTTTGCATGCTTTTTTCTTGCCTGACTTTGGTCCGCAGCCACCTATAATCGCAAAAAATAACACATGAAAACTTAGAATAGAACAAAATCAATGAAATCCAGACCCTGGCCAAACGATCACTCTATCCCAACATTGCGTCAAACAAACAAATTGTTTTTGAAGAATTTCAAAAACATTGCTGAGTATATTCTTCTTGGTCTTCTTTATCACGTCGCCAAACGGTCAAACATGGCTGGTGAAGCAAATCTCAAATGTTTGACCAACAATGATTGATCGTTTGGCCAGGCTCTAAAGACTATTTATTAAGTCTAGTCAAGAACAGCAGGTTCCTTCTATTGTTTATACTTTTTTAGAATATCCGAGAATACCCACAATGCCAGCCAGAATTACTTGGAACATCCATTATATTTCCAGGCTTTTTCACTAGGCAACACTCAGTGACTCAATCCCCCCCTTCCCCCGAAACAATCCTGTTTTGTAATGTTGAAGAGGGCTTCAGGGTGACCTGAATGTTCATTTCTACCTGGAAACGTAGTATCGTTCAATAAAACATCATTGTTCACAGAAGGGGGAGGGAAGATGTTGCCTTGAGTAGAAAATCCAATCATGCGTTCCAAGCTTTTTGGCAGGCACAGGCACTGTAGCTTGTTCTCATCACGAAAATGCTTGTTTTGACTGCGTTTGCATGCACTATCGCACCATTCCCAATCCTTCTCAGAGACACGTTACGTTTAGACAAGTGCTTTAAGTGCATTCAGATAAGTGCTTTAAGTACGTTTAGACAGGTGCTTTAAGCTTGCAGACTGATTCTAAGATTACAGAAAATTCTCGTGTTTCTAGAGTGAGGATTTGAAAAGAAAGTTAAAGGAAGGATACTTTGCCTCCCCCCTGTAAAGATGTATTAACCTTTCCAGCCTCAGTGATCTACAAAAGATGGCCACGGGGGTCATATTTTATTCACTTACTCTTCAAAGTTGCAGGATCCGGCTTTACGAGATCTTCTTGTTCCAAAAGGGCGTCAGAGTCGATTATATCCTGCAAAACAGAATAATTATCAAGATCAAATTGAAAAATATCACGACCTGACCTGTTCTCAAATGCCACAGGCATTCTGCTCTTATACGCCCACTCAACTTAGGGCCTAATTTTCAAAATTTGAAAATTGCTTTACCGACACGTTTTGACTTCACACCCCTTCACATTCGAATTCAGTACCTTAATTTTAATGTGGAGGCAAATTTTTACACCTCTAGTCCTTACGATGTAGATTTAATAGCGATTAAAAGTTTGAAAAGTTATGAGGGATTTGACCGCGAAAAATGGTGAAATTTCACTGCGGGCTATTAAATCGACATTGTTTGCTAAAAGCAAGAATATTTGCCTTAGCACCAAAGAAAAAGTGCTCAATCTGAATCAGGTGTATGTGACCCAAAGAGGTAAAAAGGAAAGCTAGAGGGTCAGCTTGAGGCTCCCTTAGTGAAATTTGAAGCCACTAAATTTGCATGGCAAAAACTTTTTCCTGGCAGGTTTTGCAAGCAAAACTACGGGCTTTAAAATCAAACTTTTTCAGTTTACTGCGTATTAATATTGCATATTTTCAAATACCCTTACTGATTATTAAATTTACTTGTCTCATCGTGTTTTTCCTCGCGTGTTGCCCTGCAAATGACCCACAAGTGGCTTCAAGATTCGGTCAGAAGTTGCCCTCTAGCTTTTCGTTTTACCTCGTTGATTGAAAAAAATCGGTGACGGGTGCGATATTCGAACCGGTGCCTCTTGCGAGGGAAGCGTGTAGACGTATCCATCTGCTTATTTGTTTGTTTATTTGTTCATTGATTTATTACAATCAAAAATCGCTTTACCATATCATCTTCGTTGACGTCATGAGCTGAAAGTGTCCAGACTTTCGCAACATTTGGGTCAACTGTTTTCTTTTGAGCTACAAACAAAAAAAAACATTTTATTCCCTCGTCGATTAATTTTATCGAAATGTTTTGATGAAACTACCCAAAAGAAAATTTTACTATTTTTCAATGATATTCTTGCGCCAGCTCCCACTTCAAATTCTGGTTTTTGACATATCACCTGAAAGAAAAGAAAGTTATTGAAATGAGATACATATAATTGTCACTTTTTTCGGTCTGAGCATCTTATAAGTACAGCAGTTGGTTTTTGCAACATTGTTTAAATGACCATTGTTTAAATGCATATTCCAGTGGAGAAATCGTCACCACAGCATGCCCTCAGGCTAGCCCTATTTGGCTATACCCGGCTATACTTTGGCATAAATGTTTAGAGTTGATGAGGGGGTTTCTGTGTTGAACGAATCAAGATAAGAATACACTTGTTTGCATTATTAAGGTTAAAGCTATCTAGAGAGTTTTCTCTATTGATCAGAAGTAGACAGTGGTTTGGGAAAACAAAGTTTTGAGTTGTTGAAAAAGTGTTAGTAGCTTAGTACTTAGAAAAAATGTCAGGAAAAAGTGAATGGATTTTTGTTCGCGTTAGACTTGTGAATCAAGGGAAATAGACCATTGTTTTAATTAGCAAGGGCTTGAGTTACCGAGTGCTAGAGTTATGGAGAGGGTTGGTTCTATGATGTTCGGAATCAAGCAAATGAGGCAATTGGTTAAAAAGGTTACGAGTTATCGAGGGAGTTTTCTATGTTGATCAGAATCAAGACAAGTACACAGTTGTTCGAGTTAACAATTGAGTTATCGTCGATGAAGATTTCTTTGGTGATCAGAATCAAGGGAAGTAGGCAGTTTTTGGTGTTAACAAGGTTACGAGTTTTTGTAAAAAATTTTCTACGTTAATGAAGAGATGTAGTCAGTTATGTGAGTTAAGTTAGTTCAATAGGGTTAACTTTTTACTTGGGGTTTTCAGTGCGCTCTAAAGTTTGAGAAATATAAAAAAGTCCTGTTCTTTTATGTTGACTAGTTTTGAATAAACCAAATCGAGTGTTTCAAATGTTACAAATATAAATCCATACTTTAGTTTGCTAGCCACAACTCCAGCCTTAATATCCTTTTCTTTTACTGATGTTAATATTAATGTCGTATGGTGCTTTTCGAGTTTCCGAAAACACACCGAAAACACACCGCTAGGTCGCTTAAACCCGGGAAATCGAATTCCATAATCTGAAGATAACGGAGTTAAGCTTAAGAAACACGGCGAATGAAAGAAAAGAGCTATTTTTGCTTTAGCGGTGTTTTATATCTGTATTTCAAAACTTAGAGAAACTTGTAGGTCAGATATTCTGGGAAATTTTACTGCATGAAAAGACTACAGACCCATTTAATAAGCCGGGCGCTGGGATGGAACTTTTCCAAAACTTCAAGATATCGAGTTTTCGATGACAAAATCGTATAAAGCATCTCAGACTTAGTCTACACTTTTTTTTTAATAAGCAACTTGACTTTCGTCCAGCCCTCAAAGTTGCTTAAAATTTTAAACATTTCAGCCCTCAAAGTTGCTTAAACGTTGCTTAACATTTTTTGTACCAACTAACCACCCCTGACTTCGCAGGTCAAAATCGTCATCTGTTAGGCCTACAACATGACGTTTGGGAGACAGTAAGTGGAAAAACGCTAGCTTACGAACTTCAACATGCAAAAAATAAGAACGAAGAACAATTTCCTAACACAAGAAAGTTTGGTTGTTTGATGTCTTAGTTGCTTATAGTAATTCAATTGAGCCCTCAAGTTGCTTAATGTTAAGGTCAGTTCAGCCCTAGTTGCTTATTGAGTGTTGCTTATTAAAAACAAGTGTAGGTACAAAGTCTCACCGTCCTATCGCTTGTGATATTGATTTTATGAGCATTCAAAGTTACCGATCCTATCTAAAGATTTGACCCCGAAAAGCGACTAGGGATGAAACATTTCAAATAAAATCAATAATACAAGCACTAAGACACTAAAACTTTACACGTAGATAAGAGTTTGGCTGCTTAATACGAATTTTGTATCGAAAAATCAAAAAGTTTTGACAGCTCTACTGAAGCTTTGAAAAACTTCATCGGACTGAGAGAATTCAAAAATCTACTAAAAAAGAAATAAAATAGATCATCTCACCTCTACCATTTGAATTGATTCATTTGTGAGTTGGGATATTTTTGGCTGAAAATAGATAATTATTCGGTTATAACTAAGTATCTACTACTGTATACACATATTTCAAGAATATTTGTATGAATATCTCTTGTGTATACGTATTTTCATGGGTTACCAAACTGCACCTGTCCTAGTTTGCTTCAGAGCAGAACATTAAGTAAAACCTGATTTTTTTATCAAAACATCCAATTTGACTCTGGTTTCCAAAGTGGAAATTTCTTTGAAACAGTACAGAGAGGCTTTGCAAATTAATGCTGATTCTTTGGGCGTATTTTCTTGGTCACATTCTGTTTTCAGCAGATGCCTTCTCTTTTTGGTAACCATTGGAACGTATTTTTTTGGTACCGTCTTCTGAAAACGGCAGGTTTGGTAGGCCTCCGAAACCTCCTGTCCCTGAAGTTGGAAGGTTTCGCAGACATTGCAAGGAAGCTCGTTCACGCTTTAAAATGAATGGTTTAGTTAGAGTTTATGCTGATTAGCCTACCGTTTTCGGCAGCTGTGTTTTTTTGGTTCATGAAACTTTTTCTGCTAAGTCTATCGTTTTCAGAATTAGGAAGGTCTGTTAAAATCAGGAGGTTGCCAAAAAAATACCCCCTTTATTTCATCAGAGTTTTGCCTACCCAGAGCTTTTATTTAATTTTTCTATTTTGATCCTGATTTTCAACCTGATTGACGCAATGGGCAAACCTAAAGGGGGCCAAATGATCTACTTGAAAATGATAAAGGAAACAATTAAAGATATACATACTTCTGATGGTTTTACAAGTCCAGAGAGTTTTAATGTTGATATTAACTTATCAGCTGATCTGCCACCTTCAGAAAAAATAAACTTGTTATTTTAATGATGATTTTTGGGATTTAGATTTGGTTTTGCTTTGAAATGCAATGGAATAAACTGTCTTGTCTTCCATTTCATTCACACCCAACCACTTGCATGTCTAATGGTACCAGTAGTGGGACTAAAGTGGCTAAGAGGGGACAATCCTCAAGTTTTTCTCAGGAAGTATTTGGTCATCAATCTCAAGATTGGTGGAGATGAAGCAATAGTTCATTAGAGACAACATTCTCAATGTAGTGGTGGTGTAGCCAAATGATCAAGGTTTTAGCTCGCTGACAGTAGATCTTATAGGTTCAAAAATCAAATCCCACTAGGACCATAGTCTACAGTCAACTCAACTTTCCATCCATACATGGTAGGCAAATGAGTACCAACGGTAGTTGTTCTATAGATGTCTAGGGCAATGCATATTTTAAGAAATTTTCAGTGGTGGGCCAAAGGTGACATGGGGCCCAATAAATTCTTATAATTTTTTTTTAACTGCCAGCCCGGAGAAAGTCCACAGAGATGCAGGGGCGGTCTGGCATCACAATTGCAGGGTAGCTAGCAAATCAAAAGGGCCAGGTTCAGGGTGTGGCAGATAAAGTTTATGAACCACACCCACTAATAAAGAATTCATCTTAAATACGCTTAGTCGATATTATTGATAGATGTGCTGAGGGTACTATGCTTGTATTTCAATTTGAGAAACATACTTTTGCACTTTTTTCGCTTTTTCCAGTTTCAACGTCTGCAAACCTCAAGTCGGAAGACTAAATCTGCCGCCCACCATGGTTGGGCGGCGAAGAAAATTTTGGTTGCTAGACCCTCTAAAACGTCTATTTTAGGTCATTGTGGGGCCCTACAAAACATCACAGACCAATTCCCTGGTGGCATCAATTATTTCTTTTGGAGAAGTGAACAACTTTTTTATGCTTTCAATACAATTTTGTAGTAAAAATAAAACGTGTTTCAGTTTTATTGTATCGAAACAACTCCAGGTCATTTACTAGATTGGGCAAAGGGCCCACACAGTGGTGGGCCAATTTGGCAAAAATTGTCGTCAGTGGTGGGCCAGCTTGTGGGGCCTGGTGGGCCAAATGGCCCAACAGTACATATGTTAAAATATGCCCTGGTCTAGGGGGCTCAAACTAAAGGTCCCCATCAGTGTTGTAAGTGCCAAAAAACTTGACTTGTGTCAACAAATAAAGATTGCTTTCTTTCTTCCTGTCTAAGGAGAAGGGGATTTTCTATCAGTCAAGGGTGGCATCCTTTAACAATGAAAATTGCATTTTTGGAGCTCTACCTGTCTCTCTGGACCTCTTATTTGTATATGTACTGCTTGATCCTACAAACAACCCTTGAGTAACAGAACACCCCAGTCTACAAAGTGCAAACCATCTCTTAACAAGATGACAATGGCCAAACTGGTGCAGGTACAGAAAAGCAATAGACCATTTCAACTAAGGGCCTCGTTTTCAAAAAAATTGAAATATGGGCCATAGAGAAATTTCGACCTTCGATTCGAATTCAGCATCTTCTTTTTAGTGTTTGGGCAAATTTTTAAGCTTCTAGTCCTTACGATGTTGATTTTACAGCGATTGAAAGTTTGAAAAGTTATAAGGGATTTGACCGTGAAAAATGACTGAGGGTGTAAAATTTCACCCCAAGCGATTTTTCACGGTCAAATCCTTTATAAAATTTCAAACTTTCTGCCGCTATAAAATCAACATCGTAAGGACTAGAAGCGTAAAATTTGGCGTCAACACTAAAATAAAGGTGCTGAATTTGAGTTGGGGTCAAAATTTTCGTACGAACAAATTTTCGTAAATTTTGAGAACGAGGCTCTTAGTTGAAAAGGTGTATTAAAACAAAGGCTTGTTATTACAAGAACAAAGGGAAACCAATGAAAATATAGGTGCACGTGGAAATGCAATTACCTGTAGGCTCTCTGACCAGTAACTTAGCATTTGGTTTCAATATTCTAGCTATTTCTGCCAATATTTCTGTGTTGTGTATGTATGTTGAAGGTGAAAGGAGTCCGGATATTGCGATGTCAAAAATGATTTGCTATGCTTGGCTGAAATAGAAAGACACATAGAAATATAAATGTGAATTTTTAAGGTCAATTTCTCTTTGAGCATCTTGTTGGACCCCTCCATTCCCCCTTTTCATAAGACATCAACCCCTAAAATTGATTTTTCAAAAACACACAAAAATTGTGAACCTTCCCTAATTTTCTACTTACACATTTTTTTTTTATAAGAAACCTGGCTTGGGGCCTAGTTCTAAAAGTTTCTTAATTTCCTAGTTCTAAAAGCCTCTTAACTTTTGGGGTGTCTAGGTTTCTTATAAACCGAACAAAAATAAAAATAGATTTTGTACCATTTGAAATTTTCTTATATTAGATAAAAACAACGTTTCAAGCATGAACTTGTTATCAAGACTCGAAACGTCGTTTTTATCTAATATAAGAAAATTTCAAATGGTACAAAATCTATTTTTATTCTTGTTTGTTCTACATTGTGCTGTACCGAACGCAAAACACACTTTTTTTCTTATAAACTGGTTTCTTATAAAAAAAATTATGTGTACTAACTAGCCTCCATTTTCACGATTTTGGTATAAGGAACTGCGTCCGTTTTTATGATTTGGGTGTATTGGTATAAGGAAAGGTGTAGATTTTCAAGATGTTGGTCAAGGAACACTCTCCACTTTCATGATTTTTATTTTTTAAGAATGGAAAATAGGGTATAAGGTTGGGTATACATTTTCGAAAAATTGGTATATCAGGTTGGGTATGTTTTTGAGTTCCTGGGCAGCATGTCATCCATCCCTAACAACTCAAAATTTGATCAAGTGCCCACCTGGGCATTTACACTACAAAAAACTAACCCTGGATAGCTAAAACTCGGGTAAACATGGGTTAGTTTGTGTAGTGTAAAGTAGGGCTTTTCTTACATTGTGAAAGAATATCAACATGTTCAACTTGAACTTTTCCACTTGCTCCAGTTTTCTCTCTCAGTTGCGTTACTACACTTTCGATGTTAGTAGGAGGATTTGCAGAGGCCCAAAGAACCAAAACTTTTTGTCCTTCTGCGACCAAATCCAAGTGATGTTGCTCGACCATATTTTCGGTTTTGCTTTTGCTTCTCTCTGAGGAAACTTTTCAGCCTAGGCCCGAGATGGATAACGTGAATGAAGCAAACCCTTCAGGTTGAAATACTTGGTAAACTTGTTGAGCGAACAAATAAATTTAGTTAGGTTGCTTAAATCTCTATTTTGATTATTAGAATATTCCAAAAGTCTGAGAGAAAATCGCTTCTGCACAAACAACGCCGACGCCAAACGCTGAAGACAAAATTCTGAATGAAATGAGGTTTCGGTCAAATAACATGCACTAGCACCTGATCTCCTCGTCAAAATGAGGCTCTAGGCTCTATCTAGCTAACGGACTAACAAACTTAGGAAGTGTTTAACTAACTCACTAACAAACTAACTTATTAATAAATTGGCTAATCAATGAATTGACTAACTAACTAAATATCTAACTAACTAACTTAATAGGTAGCCAACCAACTGAACAACTAACTAACTAAACAACTAACTGACTAACTAGTCACTTAGTTAGTTAGTTAGTTAGTGAGTTAGTTAATTAGTTAGTTACTTAGTTAGTTACAGGGACGCCGGAGAGGGGGGCGGGGGGCAAGCGCCACTCTTGCTCTTCTTTAAGGGGGGCAAGGGGGGCGAAAGTGCCCTTTCAATTTAAAATGATAATTGACTTTAACAACGTTAAATACGATATTTAGCCATTATTATGCACTTCGAAATGCGTACATATGGAGACAAAGCCTAAAAATATCGTATAAAAACATAATTAATATTCGTTGAAATACTTTTGTTGCATTTTAAGCCAATTTTAAGGGCGTTTTAAAAAATTTCCTGGGGGAGTACCACCAAACCCCTAAATTTTTATCTCAATTGCCTTAACGTTCCTGATCGCCCCCCTTGCTCTACCATCGCTCCGTCGTCCCTGGTTAGTTAGTTAGTTAGCCAATTAGTTAATTAGTAAATTAGTTAGTTAGTTATTTAGTTAGTTAATTAGTTAAATAGTTACGTAGTTGGTTAGTTAGTTAGTTAGTTAGTTAGTTAGTTAGTTAGTTAGTTAGTTAGTTAGTTAGTTAGTTAGTTAGTTAGATAGTTACTTAGTTACTTGGCTAACTGCAACAAACTTACTAACCAACCATCTAACTAACCAACAGATAGTAGGAGCGGCACTATAGTAACCCTATGCGGCGCTTAGTTAAGAAAAGCTATTTCTTATTTAGAAAAGAGCTCTTGTAAAAAGCTTATGTCTGTTAACAGATTTAAAGGGCCTGGGAGCGAATTAAGCCCAACTAATCAAACCCTTTGTAGAATATCTCTCCGTCTATCTTTCCTCGTAAAACCCAATTTAAATAGCCCCATAAGTCGTAATTTTCTGGAGACGACGGAGAATTCTTTTGGTTTTATCATTGTCCTAAAGCAGATTAGCTAAGCCTTGTCGTGATTAAACACCAACCTTGAAAACCAATTTAGATGTCGAGAAGAAATTTCTAAAATCGTCAGATTAGCAATGCCTTGATCCATAAATACCAAAGTTGGCTGTTTATTTTATAGTTTGTTGTTTTATTTAGAGTAGATTCGTGTTCATAATTCAGAAAAATGTAGCAACATTTCTGTAGTGCCCAGATGGTTCTTATACGTCAAACTATGGACAAAAGGTGTGTGCTAAAGATTTACTAAGAAGATTAGGGTCCTTAAAAGATAAGTCCATTGTCACTCCCACAGTTGAAATATACATAAATAACGTAAATTAGTCAAAGGGAAAGTTAGTGTTTACAAATCATAGAGAAACATATCATAAGGGGACTTTTAAACATTACAAAATATATGAGACTCTCAGACGTGTTGATTTCTTATTTGGAATAAAATATCACGGCCTATCGTGTGAAAGAGATTTTTATTGGTGTTTACTGTCAATGTTTACAAAGAAAAATCACAGCACATAACTAATATCGTAGAATCCTGCGAAACATAGTTTCTCAGCAGGCTTGGAAATCGAAGTTTTAGATTCTAGCACCATATTTTCCTGTCCAGTGTGAAGAGATATATTGATTTGGATTCTAAAGTTTAGAATCGATGTTTTTTCATCACAAATGAAAGATGGCTTCGCGAGATGGGCATTCTAAGAAAAGAACTTTGAGACGAAGACACGCTGATAGTGGATTTTTCGATTCGAATTGTTCTGGTGGTGAAATCCCAAGCCCTGATTCTGAGCACAAGTTGCCTCAACGAGAACCAAAGGTTTGATTTTGCAATTTTCAATCGTTCGTGCGATATCAAATTTGTTGCATTTGTTTTGCTAGTTTAAAGTTTATCCTTGCAGTTACAGGTTTTATTTAGCGTTTTGCGTTCTTTTTGTATATGTAGAGG
The DNA here is from genome assembly GCA_014526335.1 of Chrysaora quinquecirrha. Lineage (NCBI taxonomy): Eukaryota > Metazoa > Cnidaria > Scyphozoa > Semaeostomeae > Pelagiidae > Chrysaora > Chrysaora quinquecirrha. Next base: position 5,325,231 of record JACTAT010000052.1, on the reverse strand, counting down.
CGAGAAACTTT
>JACTAT010000052.1:5256521-5311521 GCA_014526335.1 Chrysaora quinquecirrha | reverse complement strand
TAGCCAGGATGATGCCAGTTTTTCCATATTTTTACATATTTAAGTTTGTGGCTTGATGGTCCCCTTCTGTGTGAAAAGAAGTTTGAAAATTTAGGGTGAAATTTCACCCTCTGTAACTCTACAGGGTAAATCCCCCGAGAGCAGTCTTATGGACACAGCCAGCCCAAAAGGTGAATTGACAATTGATAAACCCTAGATTTTTTATCACATCACAATTGGCTGCTCCATATCATTTTAAATGTTTCAGAATGACACCCTGACATGCATATGTTTCCCAAATTTGACACTGTCAAGATTAAAACTTGTGTTGATAACAGTGATGATAATTTCATAATTGACAAATAAATTTAATTGATAATGCAGACTGCAAATAAAGAATGAGTGTTCAAATGGAAATATAAGTCAATGTGGAAAGGATAACATGCAGTTACTCTGCAAAATTTTCTTAAAATAAATGTAATACAGAGGGTTTTGCAGGAAGCTTTCTCTAGAGGAACAACTAGGGGGATGAATGGATCTAAATTGGGTTGGGAGCAAGGGTATATTGCTATGAAAATGAAACTAGGAAAAAGAGAAGCACCTATTTTTGGAAATGGTGGGAATTTGAGAAATAGTGGGGGAGCTTAACACACAAAAATAGTGCAATCGTGCAAAACGTGATACCAGCATGAAACTTGGTAGAAATAGGCAGTTTGATACGCTGAAAAGGATAGGATGTAGACCCACGCTGAAAAACGCCCCCTTGTTCTATTTTTAGACTGGGGTACTAGCTCCCAGGCCTCTAAAAGGAAAGTTTGAATACATTTGCTGTATATCAAGATAAGAACATGAAACTTGGTAGAAATAGACAGTTTGATGCGCTGAAAAAGATAGGATGTAGACCCATGCTGAAAAATGCCCCCTTGTTCTATTTTTAGACTGGGGTACTAGCTCCCAGACCTCTAAAAGGAAAGTTGGAATACCTTTGACGTATATCAAGATAAGAACATGAAACTTGGTAGAAATAGACAGTTTGATGCGCTGAAAAAGATAGGATGTAGACCCACGCTGAAAAATGCCCCGTTGTTCTATTTTTAGACTGGGGTACTAGCTCCCAGGCCTCTAAAAGGAAAGTTGGAATACCTTTGCTGTTTATCAAGATAAGAACATGAAACTTGGTAGAAATAGACAGTTTGATACGCTGAAAAAGATAGGATGCAGACTCCAAACGAAAAATGTCCCTTTGTGCTATTTTTAGACTGGGGTAATTGGTACCAGACCTCTACGTAACTACAGCTGTAGTTCTAATATGAATTGCACATGCATGAAACTTGGCGAAAAAGGGGTTGTATGAGACGCTAAAAAGGATAGGATTGGGACCACAACTGAGACATACCCCCTTGTGTTATTTTTGATTGGGGTAATTGGTACCAGACCTCTACGTAAACTATAGGAGTAGTTCTAATATGTATTGTGATACATATATCAACCTGGTGAAAAGCGATATTTTGACACATTGAGAAAGATAGGATATGGACAACGACCGAGAAATGCCCATTTGTACTATCTTTAGACTAGGGTGATTTTTACCAGACGTCTACATAAGCTTTGCGGTAGTTTTGTTATAAAGTGTAGTACAGGTATCAAACTTTGTGAAAAGGGAAAGTTTGGCAGGCATTGTAATACAGGCATTTTGGACACTGTTAGTGTAATATTTATAATGATAACATCCAACATAACACGAAGTAAGTACAGTGAATAAATGCTTAGAGGGATGAGACGGAGTACAATTTATCAAACGACCAATGGTTAGCGTTTTGAGCAAGTGAGATTTCTTTTAAATTGTGATTTTTATAGCTGTCAAGCGAGGAAAAGTAACCCAAGAGTGACTGATCCTTAGTTTCAGGTCCACTAAGGTTCTTCTTCTTCTTCAAGTAATGGAAGGACTCGTCTGCTGCTTGTTGCATGACCATGATCTTGAACCCTTGCCTTGCTTGCGCTATTCTGGCCTTTATTTCTTCTCCTTGTTTCCGGTCCTAACTAACGAGTGATCCAAGGATTTGAATAGTTAGACCTGTTTTTGCTGCACGCCGTTTACACGTTTTTCTTATAAGAAAGTGGTTTATAAGAAAGTAGTGCTCAACATCTTAAAAGTTCAATGCTGGATTCTTGAAACTTAAGAAAGTTCTGTTTTATACTTTCACTCCTAATGTTCTGTGTGTTACTTTCGCTCTTCTGTTCAGTCGCTCTTCTTGCTATTGAAAACATGAAATATCTAAGAAAGTTTCAATACTGGCCCAAAAAAACTTTCTTATAAAAAAAACTTGTATATCGATCTTGCACTTGGGAACGTCTTTAAGCTTTGTTAGAACCATCGTCTCGTTTCTCTTTGTGTTAAGTGCCACTCGTGCGACCCCAGCATCATCATTCTCCTTGACGTAACAATCTACTAGCTTCTGTAGCGTCTGTGTCACCAGCGTATTTGATGTTCATAATGTTAACACCACCGATTTTTACGCTGTCGTGGTTTTCCAAAGGCCATAAGGTGGGTTAACTGTATATATTGTTGTAGTCTGTTGATTGTAACCTGCCTTGTCTTGCACTACGCGTGATGGCTACCCTATCGGTTCGCTGATGTTGTTACCATGTCGAATCACTGCCGTTTGATTGTAATACAGGGGCTGGAAAATACGAAGGTCTTGGTTGAAAATATCGAGGGCGGATGCCAACAGCATGAGAAATCTGCGCATGACGCGATCAAAAGATACGATGTTGTCAATAAAACAGAGATACAGATCTTGGCTGACCTGAAAGGTCCGTTGTCATCGATTTATGGATGTACCTATTTCATATCGCACGCGTTGTGTGATGACCCTGAGGGATATGAATGTGTGGCTCATGAATATGATTCTTTGAAACTTCATGCACTTGCTCCCAGTATATTTGGAATGGTTTCTTTACCTTATTAAACAGCCCCTTTTCGCAAAGTTTGATGCCTGTATTACATTTTACAACAAAACTAATGTTAACAGCTTATATTGTTACCAAATGGCCCAAGACTAAAAATAGCACAATGAACGGGTATTTTTCAATTTCGGTCCATATTCAATCTTGATCGGCGTGTCGAACCACCTCTTTTCGCCAAGTTTTGTGCCTATATTACAGTTTATAACAAAACTACTGTTTTGCCGTACGTGGCGGTCTGATACCAATTACCCAATTCTAAAAATAGCACAAATGGGCATTTTTTAGTCGTTTTCCATATCCTATCTATTTCAGCATGTCAAACTACCCCTTTTCACCAAGTTTGATACATGTATTACAATTCATAATAGAATTACTATTATAGCTTTTGTAGAGAACTGGTACCAATAACCGCAGTCTAAAAATAGAACAAGGGGGCATTTTTCAGCGTGGTTCTACATCCTATCTTTTCAGCGCATCAAACTGCCTATTTCTACCAAGTTTCATGTTCTTATCTTGATATACAGCAAAGGTATTCCAACTTTCCTTTTAGAGGCCTGGGAGCTAGTACCCCAGTCTAAAAATAGAACAAGGGGGCATTTTTCAGCGTTGTTCTACATCCTATCTTTTTCAGCGCATCAAACTGCCTATTTCTACCAAGTTTCATGTTCTTATCTTGATATACAGCAAAGGTATTCCAACTTTCCTTTTAGAGGCCTGGGAGCTAGTACCCCAGTCTAAAAATAGAACAAGGGGGCATTTTTCAGCGTGGGTCTACATCCTATCTTTTTCAGTGCATCAAACTGTCTATTTCTACCAAGTTTCATGTTCTTATCTTGATATACAGCAAAGGTATTCCAACTTTCCTTTTAGAGGCCTGGGAGCTAGTACCCCAGTCTAAAAATAGAACAAGGGGGCATTTTCAGCGTGGGTCTACATCCTATCTTTTTCAGCGCATCAAACTGTCTATTTCTACCAAGTTTCATGTTCTTATCTTGATATACAGCAAAGGTATTCCAACTTTCCTTTTAGAGGCCTGGGAGCTAGTACCCAGTCTAAAAATAGAACAAGGGGGCATTTTTCAGCGTGGGTCTACATCCTATCTTTTTCAGCGCATCAAACTGTCTATTTCTACCAAGTTTCATGTTCTTATCTTGATATACAGCAAAGGTATTCCAACTTTCCTTTTAAAGGCCTGGGAGCTAGTACCCCAGTCTAAAAATAGAACAAGGGGGCATTTTTCAGCGTGGGTCTACATCCTATCTTTTTCAGCGTATCAAACTGTCTATTTCTACCAAGTTTCATGCTGGTATCACGTTTTGCACGATTCTAGTGTTTAGCTCCCCCACTAAAAAGTTTCATTTTTGCAGCGCAAGTGAACGCTTTTAGGGGCAAGGGAACAGCAACCCCCTGTTTACAGCACTGCTCACCTAATTCTGTCCACCACAAATCTTCATAAAAGTTGCAGCAGCAAAATTAGGAGCCTGGGATCAAGCGTTGCCGTTGAGTGTAAGAGGACTAGGTCTAGTCTCTTCCCTCGTTGACATCAATCAATAGACTTACTACATGAGTCGTAGTTATCGCTATTGAATTGAATTGCTGGACGCTCAAACTAACCTGACTGAAGCGAACAACAGCAACATCAATTCAATTCATTGTGAGCGAAAGTGAGGGGCTTGTGAAGCAAGTCTAATCAATCAAGGACCTCAATAAAAATCTGTTCTGCAGCCTCAAAGAAATGTTTCATGACACAGGACTGGCTTTAAACTCTTAATAGCTTTTCTATTTCATATACATACCTTATCGGCCCTTTTTACGCCGGCCCTAATTTAACGCCGGCCGTTTTTACGCCGGCCCTAATTCCGCCGCTCTTAAAATTTGCTTTAACGCCATTTAGGGCCGTGTTTTACGCCACTCGAAGAACAAGGAAAAACAACAATATATTTTTACGCACTGTTGCGTCTTTTATTACTTTTATTACCTTGAATATAATTCATGTTAGTCAATTACAATTGTCTCACTGCTATCTACGTTTTCTTCATCATCGAACTTCACTCCTATTGAATCTTCGACTATTTCATCTTCATATTCTTCCCTACATTCCCCTCCTATCAATCGCTGCTGTACAAAATCACATTTCTCTGCCATCTTTTGAACTTGCTTATTGATGAAAGTTTCCATTTTTGCTAAGATGGCTTTGTTTTCATGCTGTTTATGAAAATTCCTAAAATATAGTGCGTGGTAGCAAAAATAGGTGCGTGGAAATTAACGCCGCTTTTGAGAAAAATTCCAAATTTTTGGCCCTTTTAACGCCGGCCCTTTTAACGCCGGCCCTTATAACGCCTCTAGGCTAAAATTAACGCCATTTAGGGCCGGCGTAAAAAGGGCCGATAAGGTAAACCCACTACGGAATTTCTGTGGCCGAAGTCTCGATTTAGTGGGTTTCATATTTAATTACACGACTGCTGCCCATCCTCCTCGCATTATTCCTCCATTTTCTATGATTTTATCTATAAGGCGTATCTTTGCTGTTAGGCCTAGTTTTAGAAGCTTGCGAAATTTTCAAAACCAGTAATTGTTTTTGTTTATTATCTTTTTAATCGACAAACAATTTGAAAACTCGATTACGAAACCTCAGGTTGAATCCAATTTAGGCCGAAACCGACTCTGTGATACTTTTTATGATATTTTCACGAATGAGTGGTATAATGCGTTGATTTTGTTGGAGTTTTTTCTGGATTCTAAATCGATTATTTTTCAAAACAGATTAAAGGATTAGGAATTGGTTTATGTGGAAATTATTTATAGATGCTAATGACAAAAATGAATTTTCAAGGAATACTTCGACCTTTTAAGTGACTGAAAATGTTCTCGACGCGAAACCCTTTGAACGTCAGATTTCGACCGGAATAGTTATTTACGAAAACACTTGTAAATCCAAATATGGGTCGAAAAGAGCCAATCGGAAGAGAGTATCTGGATTGTTATGAAGAGTCCGTTTTCTAGCCTGGCCTCTAGCTAAAATTCTATTGGTTACCTCACTGCATCCTGTGTTATGATTGGTTTTCAAAAACAATGCAAATCAAGCTTCACTTTTAATAGACCTTTTCAAAGAGGTCTGGGTCGGCGCGACTTTTTTCTTGAAAATGGTAGACATGATGAGTTAGGGAATCCTCCCGCATGATTCCCTTGCATGCGGAGAGGATTCCCTTACTCAAGATATCTGCCATTTTCCAGAAAAATTTTGCACCGATCCAGACCTCTTGAAAAATGTTTCAAAGACCTTTTAAAACCATATTTGGGTTGATTTTTTTAACGGAAGGCCTGGCTAAACTAGGAGACATTGATGTCCCCTCGATGTCTATGTCTCCCAGTTTTGCTACCTCGAAAACTTTGAAGCGCCCGACGAAATTTGTAGCAAGAGACACGCAAACGTTTCTGGGAGACAACAGAAACATTTTTTTGCCCCCGCGACATGCAAATGACTCGGGTAACAGGTTGCTCGCTTGTCACTCGCGTGTGTAGCAGCCATGGTACGCTTGCCGAATACAGTGTCACGCGCGACAAGCCTCCTAGTTTAGCCATAGCTCAACAAACTACATTTATACTGTAAATTATTTACTTACATTGCATTTTTGTTTACAGCAAAATTAATCAGTGCAACTGGTAGAGATCTGAGAAGAGCTTTATTCTCGCTGAAACAAATATTCCAGGTAATATCATATAATTTGTTTCAGTTAAATTTTTAGAAGCAATTAACCTACTTGCCCGTTTAAACAAGCAGTTTGTTTTTTAAAAGCAAAAACACTTCTTCTATTACACTCCTTTTTATAAGAAACTATGCTCTGACCCTATAGTGGGGTTTCTAAACTTTGGGCTCAATTGATATAGTAAAAGTTTCTTATAAAGTTATTCCAGGGGCGGCGCAAAGTGGGAAAATGTGGGGTGGACTAGCGAACAAAGCGAGTAATGATGGGGCTGTGGGGTTTTAAGGAACCGCGCCCCTTAGAATGCTGGAAAATGCCCTTTAGATAGCTTGGAGCAATAATTTTTTGTAAGAAGATAAAATGTTAAGTTTCTAAGACAGGAAAATGAGAAAATAACTCATCACCCCCCCCCCTCTCCAACCCTTTTCTCGTCGAATTAAAGGCAAATTACAAAATCGATCTTTGAGAAAACTGGGCGGACATGTCCCCCCAGTAAACCCCATGGTGACGTCCCTGATTTATTTGTTTGATACACTGATCAAATTATTGACGCCCGCTGAAACATTTCTTTTCTTTGAGCAGCTTGTCAGATTTCGAATAGACTTGACATTCTTCCCAACTCTTCTTTTGTGTCAAATATTATAAACGACGTTAAGAATAAGCCCATAAAGCCATATTAAGTCAAAATTAAATATTGATTAGAATTACAAATTAAAACCAAACCGAGATATAATTTTGTGTGCCTGGAATTTCAGGTTTTCCGAGATTAGTGGTTGTCTAAAACTATTTCATCAGGTCTATGATAATTATATCTTAGAATCTCCAGACATTCAAAACAGATCTTATCTAAGACAATGTAAGCTCTTTTGGGTCTTAGAAAACCTTCTAAATTCCACATAGTATTATCTAAGATATATATAGCCTCTATATGGCGACACAGACTTGGCAGGATTTTCAAATACCCTCTTTTTCTTATAAGAACAATTTTGAACACGAGCCTGGATTTTGCCCAGATTTTAAGAACAAATTAAGAACAAGCTAAGGCTGGCCTTTTTAAAAGACCTAAGAATATCAGTTTAATATGTAAGTAAAACAGAGTCAGGCTGAACGTAAAAAAGCAAGCAAACAAAGAAATGGACAAGAATGCTGCATTTTCACACAAACCTGGTACAACCCCCAGACATTCGTTAAAAAATATAGATATCTAAGTAACCAAGGAATAAAGAACATATTAAGAAAATTTCAGGCTCAAAAACGGCAATCTTAAGAACAGCCAGCCTTGATCCAAACTTACAAGGTATTGCTGCAGTTTTAAAAAATAAACAAAACTACATATAGAGTATAAGAAGGTTATGATAGTACTATTATAAAATGAAGATAAGATAGGTGACCAAAACTTAACAAAAAACTAGATCACACAGAGAAAGGGATTCAGAAACAGCATGAATAAGTGTACGTCAGTCTAGGGTTTTAGCTGGTCGCGAGGGCTTCTTTCTAGATTTTTTTTCAGCCTTTGTAAGGTAGACAGCTAGCGCTATTAGCCTCTGTTCATTGGGACTTTCATTGTTTCAATGAATTGTTGTTCACAGTTAGGAGAGGATACCCCAAGTGTTGAGGGTAGCTCTTTTTTGGTTATATATGGGCAGAGAAGGGGGGATGCATTCTGTACCAAGAACAACTCGAATTTGAAGTTTTGTTCCCTGATTCCCTGTGTACCTGCGCCTTCGCATCGGCCCAAAAGTGAAAGAAAGAACCAATGAATAATTAAAATCTATCGAGATGTGATCATTATGAAGTAACAAACAGTGAAATGAGTGCATTCACTGTTTGTTAGGGTCGCCATTTCCAAATAGTTTTTTCTTTATATTTTTAGAATAGACAGCCTAATGCAATATGAAATAAATCATATAAAAACTGTACTAAAAACCCCCTACTGGACGGAATTGCAGCTATTCTAGACGTGTCTTTGAGCAAGGTCTGACACAGATAACAGGCAATGTCTAGTGCGATGGGTTTAATCAGTTATTTGTGACTGGATCGCCATTTTAAACAGTTTTGTTTTTTATTCTAATCCTACTTTTCAATTTGGCTCAGTCTATCCCGGAGTGGACAGTAGACGCGCCTATGACCTTGAGCTGATGTGATCCTTAACCAGAATCATTCCTCTTCTTCTTGTTCTTGTTGTTTATTTCATATCCATCGCCACCGTCGTCGTCCCTGCCAACGATGTCTTCATCACTATCATATTCGTCGTCATCGTCCAAGTTATCAGCTCACAGCAATGATCATAATGATGATAAAAAAGTCATTACCATCATCCTAAGCATCATCATCTTGGTCATCAATTTCAGCTTCAAATCGTTTTCTTTCGTTCCATAGGATGACAAAGATCTTGTTCATGAATTTGTCACTGCCGATGGGCTCAACTGTCTTATCACAGTTGGCACAGATGCTGATCAGAACTACCAAAATTACATCCTTCGAGGTCAGCATCCTTCACCTATCAAAACTTGATGTTAAAATGATTTCTTTTAGTCAGTTATATATTTCCAGCTATTAACATGCAGATGTAGACCTTTCAAAAAGGTCTGGATAGGTACGAAATTTTTCTGGTAGCTGGCGGATACCTTGAGCAAAGGAATCCTCTTCTCCGTGTGCAATGACCTGTGCTGCAGTCAGAAAGAAGTGCAGCAAATTTTGCTTTAATTTCACGTTTAATTGGAAAAAGTCGCAGCTCATGTACTCAAAGAGGCATTAAACAAGGAAGTGTTTTCCTTTTCGTGAGTTCATTGCATCTTGTTCCCCAAGTTGCCGTAGACATTTCCGTAGATATTTTCGTGAATTTGAAGCAATAACTGAATTGACTACCTCTCCTAAAATTTCCGATTCCCATATTCAAGATGTTCATCATCTTCCTGAAGAATGTCGCACAGTCTATCAAAGAGCCGGTTCGGTACTTTTGGTCCCGGTACTTTGTGGAGTGAGTGACCAAGCTTCTCAGTCAGTTGTCGTTAGGCAACTGAAGTTAAGGTTGGTCGTGTGAGGTCAGCATCTGGATGGGTAACTTTCCAGATGGATGCACAACTCACTCTGCCGTCCTTCGGAAGGGATGTTAAACTAAGGGTCCCATTCATAGATGCGGCATGCATAGTAGGCCTAAATTAGCTGAAAAAGCTAGAAAAATAACAGCCTACTCAAAATAAGGTATCAACATCAACAAAGACACTCAGACGATCAAGCAATGTTTGGCCGTTTGGCCCCGTCGCGAAACATTACATGGCAGTCACAATTTAATAAAGCAATATTCATAAACATTCTCTGATTTTCGCCATAAAGCCTTGACGGTCTTTTTGCGTCAGTTCCATCAACCTTATTAAACATTTTTTCTGTTTTTAGCGATTGGTCAGATTATGCTCTATGTGGATGGAATGAATGGCGTCATACAACACAATGAAACAATACAATGGCTATACCAGCTTTTATCATCCAGGGTATGTCTCCAAATTAGGGCCATTCAAGGGGGGCTTATACAGTATACAAGAATGAATTCCTTAAGTGGGGGGGGTCATTTGGAGGTAAGGGTGTACAGTAAAAACCCGCAAATAAGAACCAAAAATTAAGAGCCAGTGTCTTAGTGGTTCTTTAATTTTCTCCAAATATGAAATGGATGAGGAATACAAAAGCCAAAAACAGTGGACAAGCTTGATCAGTGGACATCTAGGCAGTGATTCCAATAATCTCCAAGTCATTATGCACAAGGTTTGGTCATTTTAAGTTTATAGGTCAAGTGATTTTGACTGTCTTGGTTCTTAAACCTCTGGTATTTGCGGGTTTTACTGTATTAACATAAAAAATGAACTGTTAGGTGGGGTTTAGGTGGGGCAATCATTCGAATGTTGGAGTTTATTTACTTGAAAATGAAATAGTAGGTGGAGACTTATTTGAAGGGGGGCTTTTTCGGAGGTTGAGGCTTATTCCAGGATTTTTGGTACGGTTTTTCAAATTGATATTCTTTTTCTAGTATCGATTGGTCCAGAAAACGTCGTTGAAACTTCTTCTCGTGTTTGTCGAATACACAGAAAGCAACTCAAGGCTTGTTTGGGAAGCCATTCAGCTTGTCGATGTTGGCAGAGGTAACATTCTAAGACTTCCTTTCACTTATTTGTTGAATATATTCATTGCACCCGCCTTGTTATAAAACGATATTGCAGGCGACTGCAGTAGCACAAGAGATTTCCAGGAAGTGCTTCACCCCCCCCCCCCCGACTGATTAATGCAGTGAAAATACACGAGAAATCAATTAAATGTCTGTGCTCCCTGCGTAGTTCTCTTTTGAAGCGTAATAAGCGTAATGTTGCCTTATTTAAAGCACTCTCTATCGTTGTCATATAGTGTTTTAAACCCTAGTAGCTACGTTTTTCGGGTCCACGATATTTTGAAGCAGAAGCTTTATTCCCTCATTATCCTCTGTGAACAGCAATGGTTTCTTGTGTAAAAGCTTGACTTGTTCAATGCGATGTCAAATTTCTGGCCGCTCGTTTTCCTATCGGGTGGTCAGTATCAATAAAGCCTTGGATCATGGAATGTTTAGATTTGCAAACTATATACTTTGAAATTCTATAGTTTCAAACCCTCAATCAAACCCTAACACTATGATTCCCAAATAAAACTTTTCTACCTTTAAAGAAGATTGCGTACTTAATCATTTTTTATGAGTTTTTATGACTTGCTCTCAAAATTCCTTCCCCTGGCCATTCGACCCCTTTTACAAATTAATGATGGGTCGCTCAAATCTTCCACTTTAAGCGAATGCGTCAAGTGAAATAAAAACGTGAAAAACTAACCTCCTAGAGAACTTGCGTGTCGTATTGTAGGTAATTGGCTCTTGTTGCAATCGACGGGGTTATATTGATTTTTTTAATGTTATTGTATGATTCTGCGTGTTAATTTCAGCTACCCATATTGGAAAAGGAATCCTTGATATCCTAAGCGAGACTGATGGGGCTACAGATGATGAATTATTAGAGTATGCTATGACGCTTATAAACAAGGTTTGTCTAGTAAAGATTTGAGACATTTATGTTGCATGGGATACATGTTTTTTATAAAAGTGGTTTATAAGAAAATAGTGCTCAACATCTTAAAAGTTTAAGAAAGTTCAACACTGGATTCTTGAAACTTAAGAAAGTTCTGTTTCATACTTTCACTTCTTATGTTCTGTATGTTATTTTCGCTCTTCCGTTCAGTCGCTCATCTTGCTATTAAACGAGTCTGATGATTATTTTCTTTGAAAAACGTGGTATTTGTGCAATGTATACAGTGCCTGAAACTGTGCATTCTTAGAAATAGTGCATTCCAAAATTTTTGCTAAGAAAGTCACAAGAAAGTTTTGGTACTGAAAACATGAAATAGCTAAGAAAGTTTCAATACTGGCCCAAAAAAAACTTTCTTATAAAAAAACGTGTATAGTTAAAAATTTGCACAAAGTGAAGGTGGAATGGTGTTTTTGTACCAGTCGTTAGGATCTCATTAGTAGGTTAACTATTCGAGACCTGGACCCTAGCTGTGACGCTACCGTGTCTGGACTGGAACCCTGACATTCACGAATCAGCTGGATTACACCATGACGCCACAGCACCTTCCTTACGAACTAGGCACATTTTAAGAACTTAAGTTTTGAATACAGCCTGTTTAGGTTCTTTTGTAATGAGGTGCACCATAATCAAGGCGAAGGTGCAGTGGCGCAACCTAGACGCTCAGGGCCCGTAGGAATTTAATAAGCTGGGGCCCTTATGATGCAGCGACGTAGAAGTGAAATGAGCTCTACGGGGAAAGCGGGGTAGTTGGAAAACTTTTAAAGATGCCCTTTAGGATCTTGAACAATGTACGTGTAACGGAGTACACTCACATCTCTACACACGCTACGTGTCCCCTGGTTAATTACTGTTTATGGGGTGGTCTAAGGAAGGCACAGTATGACCTAAATGCAAATAGTAAGAAAATTTGTTTGGGGGGGGGCTTTGTTCTTGAACTATGGGGACCCGAACTGCGTTACGCATATGTGGAGGTGCCTAAAAGAGGTTCCAAAGTGGTAAACAATAAGCGGTCGTCTCCTTTTTGAATGAGGCCACATGTTTTCTGCACAGTGGTAGGGTAGGACTGGGGGCGTACGGGGCAATTACCGTATCACTCAAGCTAAAACTATACCAGGGTGGCTAGACATGCGATTGGCAAGAGAGCTATATGTCCCCCGAGTTGCAGAGACAAGAAAGGCTTCTGTTGTCTCCCAAAACACAATTGCGTGTCTCTCGCTACAAATTTTTCTACCGCTACAAATTTTCCGCACATGACATGTCTCCTATTTTGGCCAGGCCTACGTTAAAGAATTCACTAGTGTCTATTTCATTAGTTTAAATTTGAATTTATTTAAACTTGGTTGCGGATATGAATTCCAGATCCATGGCTTTATTTTCTTACTTTTTCATCTAATTCTAGATCTTATACGGCACTCCAGACCAGAAAACGTTTTATGATATTACTGATACATTCGAAGGTGAAGGAATAGAAGCTATTATAAAGGTTTGTTTAAAAATTATCATGATTTTTGTCTTTGCGTGCTTGTCTTTGGTTGCAAAAACATGATACTTCTTTCAGTAGTAAAGCCGCGGCTACACGTTCAATTTTTCACCTGTTCTGGCGACGCGACAGTCCTGAAAATGTCCTGTTATGAAAAATCCCGAGGCGGCAAAATGCTGCGACAAATTTTCTGTCACAGGTTGCTACGACAATCAACTTGCGTGGAAAGAGAATGGATCCTAGAAAACTTTCAGAAAAAGGAACGAAAACAACTCAATGTATTGTATCCCCAGCGCGAAAAAAAAACCGGCTACACTCAACATTGTTTCCGACAAGCAAAAAGATGTCGCAAAAAGTTTAACCAAATCAATGTTTGTTCGAAAATCTATCCCTTGCTGCACGTGCGACTTGTAGTTTTTGAGTTCGCGTCGACAGTTTTTTAACATGTTCTGGTGCAATTTCAAGCATAAAGTAGCACTAGTAGCTGCGGCTTTATACAGTACCATCATTTTCGTACTTTAGTGTTTGACATCTTAATTGATATAGTCTAAACAATACTGCTTGTTTTCGTAGAAATTCAAAGGCAGAGTTCCAAAGAATAAAAATTTGATCGAACAATGCGATATTTATGAGGTTTGTAGTGTTTGCATTGGATTTTAAAGCACTGGACAAACGATCAAACATTGTTGGTCAATCATTTGAGATTTGCTTTACAAGCAATGTTTGAATGTTTTGCCACGTCACAAAACATTGCCGAACAAACAGAATACGCTTAGCACTGTTTTCAAAAACTTCAGAAACATTTATGGCTTGACGCAACAAAAAATGTTTGACAAGCAATGTTTTGCAACATGGCCAAACGGTCAGACATTTTTTGACAAGAAAATTTTAAATATTTGATCAACAATGTTTGATCGTTTGCCCAGGGCTTAAGTTCTTCATAATTTTATTTCATGTGGAAGATCTTCAAAGTTTCATTTTGTTCTGAAAGTTCTAGTCATTAATAAATGTTAAGAAACTGGTCAAACGATTAAACATTGTTCTTCAAACATTTGAAATCTTTTCCAAAAAGACTTCGGACAGTTTTGCATTGTTGCAAAACATTGTTTGTTGCTTCAAGCCATACATGTTTCTAAAGCTTTTGAAAACAGTGCTAAAGCAGGGCCGTGTAGAGCAATTTTTTATGACGTGGCCGAACACTCAAACATTGCCTGTAAAGCAAATCTCAAGTGTTTGACCAACAATGTTTGACCGTTTGCCCAAGGACGTAAAATTCAGTTTATTGATCACGAAATATTTCGAGGTGATACTACATCTGTGTGATAACCCCCTTGTGGTCAACGGTTGTTGATCAATATCAGCTAAAATCAGGGATTATCCCCCTGTTTATTATTCAACAGGATTTCTTATGAATAAAAAATCCCTATTCAACAGCGTTTTACTGTGAGAAAATGCAGGGGGTGTATTTATCCGCTCTGTTAATATCATTGCTGCATCGTTACTGGATGTGGCTTTTAAAAACTTGACTGTGAAAGAATCGGCCACACGGGATGCGTAGCTGGAATTTTTTGGATTTCGTTTTCATCTCTTTGTCCGGTTATGGTATCCAGCCGTTCCGGATTATCTGGATTTGTTATTCGAGATCTGAAGTCATAGATGCTGTAACAGAGTCCACAAAAACAACTGAGAAAATTGTAAAATTTATAGCATTTCGCGTTATATTGAGAAAGTGCTAATCCTGTGTCTTAATTAAGGCCATATGGACAGGTAAATGTGACATGGAGAAATTGCGGTGCAGTTTGCGCAGGGATGGCATGAGTAGCACTCGTGCGCAAGCGCGAGATGGTCTTGGGGTTCAGATGTAGCTTGGTCACAGGTCACAATGGTTTACATACACTTTCTCAAGCGTCTCAAGAATTTTGGACTTTCTCTGCCCCCAGTCGTTCAAGACTCTAGGTTATCTAACAACGAGAGAAGCATATCTCTCGGAAAGTCGTGATTATCCAAATTTTATCCAGTGGTGAACATTGCAGATTTATTGGGGGTGAAGCTCTTGTTTTCTTAAAAAACGCATGGTATTCCATTGTTTTCGGGAGAAAAGCCGTTGTTTTCACTAGGAATAAGAGATTTTTGTTCTTACGTAGCACTCGCCCCAGAAAGGTTTGTTCACGCCTCGAACGTTTGTTCATGCCTCAAAAAACATTACTCGACAAGCAAAACTAATCTAAATTTGTTGCACGATGCATTTGTAGAAATTTAAAAACATTTTTTGCTGGACTCTAGCAAATTGTTTCACGAGCAATGTTTTGCAACGAAAGTTTCAAATGTTTGATCAACAATGTTTGATCTTTTGGAAAGGGCTTTCTGTTGGTAACTAATTTTGAAAAAAGCTTCAAAATTTTTAAGATTTTGAGTTCTTTCTAACTTTGCTCTTTCACAGAAATATGTTCTCTGTGTCATACCAAGTTTTTTATTTGACCAAAGTTCCCCTGTTTTCGAGACAATACACCTTTTCAACTAAGGGCCTCGTTTTCAAAAAAATTGAAAATTGTGTCACAGAAACGTTTCGACGTCAGATTCGAATTCAGCACCTTCGTTTTAGTGGTTGGGTAGAGTTTTACGTTTCGAGTCCTTACAATGTTGATTCTGTAGCGATTTAAAATTTGAAAACTTATAAGGGATTTGACCGTGAAAAATGACTGAGGGTGTAAAATTTCACCCCGAGCGTTTTTCACGGTCAAATCCTTTATAGATTTTCAAACTTTTCATCGCTATAAAATCAACATCTTAAGGAATAGAAGCGTAAAAATTTGCGTCAACACTAAAATGAAGGTGCTCAATCTGAATCTGGGGTCAAAATATTTGTACGACCAAATTTTCGCAAATTTTGAAAACGAGGCTCTTTGTTGAAAAGGTGTATACCTCCTCCTTATTCAAACCCAATGGTAGAATATTTCCATATGATTTCAATTATAATTCGCTGTTGCTCAGATGAGAACACTTATGCATGCAAGGGTAGTTTAACTGTGACACTAAGTGCGATTTGTTACTGACTTCCTCGTGTTAGAAAACAAATAATTTCACAATTTCATATTGCTTTTCTGCAAGCAGAATGGTCAAGACAAAATCCGGTATTCGTAAATATTTCTCATATAAATCTTTTTTCAATCATAAGGCATCGTTAAAATCGGAAGATGGCGATGAAAGTATCAGCGAGCTTAGTATGGGATCCAGTAACATTCGGTAAGTAACACAGTAACATTAAGTAACGCGCAGTATCTTGCTGTTCAGTCTGTGTTTTTGTGTTTCATCATCATGTCTGCAATATTCAGACTTGTAAACGCATTATTGTTCCAAGGTTTGTCAATGTGCTTGATTTCAGGGGCGGACTGACAGGGATGCTAGGTTGCGATTGCAACCCGGGCCTTCTTATTATAGGGTTTTTAACAAACTGTTTCTGTTTTTTCTTGAGCAAGAAAATATGGAAGCAAGAAAATATAGAAATGCGAAAATATGTATAAAAGGGAGACGATTTTGCCATTGAAATATCCAAAATAAGAAAAGAAGTATTAACATAAACAGTAGCCCTTGCCTCTAATTGATTTTCTACAGAGGAGCTCGCTAGAAGCAACTAACAAGACAAATTGCTATAGTGAAAACAGGCCCCTTTTACTGGAAATAGCAACCCTTGAGATTCGCTGCCTGTCCGCCTCTGCTTGATTTTCAAAAAGTTATAGCACTTTACATTAAGGCCCATTTCCACTTCGTTCGCATTCGCTGTTCGCTAGCGAATTCGGTTTGTCGCCGGTCGCTGGCAAACAGAAAACAGCCTTCTCCGAGCGAATTGGAATGTTCGCTCATGTTTAATTTTTGAGCGAATTCGCCGAGCGAAGGACAATAATTTACCAAGGAAAATCGTGTAAACATGTAATTTTATGTGGCTCCCCTCTTCCCAGTTCTAATAACAGAAGAATTTCTTTTACTCTGGCTGGATTGCAGCTATTTCATTTATACAGCAGAACTGGTAAGAGGTAAATTTTAGGCCATAAAACAAAGTTAAACTTGTGCGAAAGCTTGAACTTCGATTGCAGTGGAAATAAAAAATCGGTTCGCGCTCGCTTTCGCTGATCGCAAGCGAACGGCGAACAGCGGATGTGAACGGAGTGGAAATGCGCCTTCACAAGGACCTAACGCAAAGCTTAATCTTCTGGTTAGATAGGGTAGTCAGGTTAACGGTTTAGAAACTTTTCACCTCAGTCTGCGAGCCACAAGCTTTTGAATACGACCGATAAATAAGTTTATAACAACGTTCAGATACAATTTCCATCTAGCCCTACAAATATCGAAAAAACTCGTAAGAAACTTTTCAATGTACTCAAAATTTGAAATTTTTAGAAACTTTCAATACTGGGTCAATTTTTAGTTTCTTACAAAAAAATAGGTAGGGGTACTTGAGAATTAAATACAATTAAAACCATTTGAGACTACTATATACAGCATGTAGCTAATCATTTTATGAACTCCAATGGTTCACGAATTGGTAAAAATTTAGCCCCTTCATCTCGTTGTAGTTTTACAGTGACTAAACAGCTCTGAAAGTTAAGTAGACTCGCTGGTCTGTGATTGTTTGTACACTTGTTGATTTACTAGTGTTCTAAGTGAAAAATATCAAATCTTCTTCTAAGTTTATTAATATGCTCCCACTAATACTTTGGTTTTATTTGTCTGCTTTTAAGCTCAATAACCCATTTATTGGATCGTCCTTTTTAAACCGATAATATTAAACCATTTTGTCATTCTGAAATCATTCTGAGGAAAACATTACGTCATCAATGATGTTTAGAAAGCTATTCTTCCCACGAGGTCACCCACACTAGGAAAATGTGCTCTTTTTCGTGAGTTATGTTTGTCATCTTTAAATACCTTCTGCTTTAGTCGCTTTTTTACAGGCAGCTTGACCTCCCGTTTTTGGTTTCCCCTCCCTCCATCAAGAGATATCTCCAAATTTCCCCCTGTCTTTTGGGTACCTCCAGAGCTGAAATACATCTAAAGAAGCAATGTTTTCGTTGGTGCCCTACCCTGTAGGCATAATCTTTATGCTCTTTGAGCAATCTCCCCCCGTGTGGGGCTCCCACTTTTCTGTAGGCATCATTATCCTTTTTACAGACGCTCCTATTTCTCTGCAGAGCCACCCGGTATCTCCGCGATTTGCTTCTTCGATGATACTTTGTTCTCTGCTCGTGGTGTACCTCTTTTGAGCCTGTCCCTCCCCCTCTTTCTCTCTCTTAATTTTCTCGAGACCTTTTGCTTTTATCTCTTGTAAGAACATTGTCGGCTCTTCTTGGCGCAACCCTTCTTTTCTTGAAGTATCACCCAAGTTTACCTTTTAGTACGTCATCTCCCTTTGCAACTCATCCGTTGTCTCTCCACTGGTCTTTCTCCTTGCAAAGCGCCAACTTCCTGCTTAGTTCGCCCCCCCCCTTCTGTTTATCTAAATTATTAAAGCTCCCTATGTCTTCTAAAAATACCCTTCCCCTTGCCTTCTTTAATACCCTCTCTTGAATACCAACGCTTATCCGTAAGCCTCACCCCGCTTCAAGAAGCAAACTCTGCTCTCATAGAGCTAGGACCTCCCCTCTTCTTGAGACCAACTGTTACACGCTTTTTATATAAAGAACCTAGCTCAAGGCCTAGTTCTTAAAGTTACTTATTTTTTACCTCTTTTGAGACGATTTTAGTTCCAAAAGTTACTTACTAGTTCCTTAATTTTAACTGCACATACATTTTAATGACTACCGTACAGAGACATTTGCATGTAATCAAAGCTCTAGGAAGCATTTGATACATGCGCAAAGTACAATTTATGTGATTTTCGACTGCAAATGAATGGAACCGGCTTTCTAATTCTTGATTGTTTGCAGTGATAAAAATATTCAACAATGAAAAGTTCCTTAGTGATTTTCTCTTTAGTAGTATAAGTTATTTAAATTTTCGGGCCGTCTACATGTAGGTTCCTTATAAAGTGATTCCTTATAAAAAAGCGTGTAGTATAGTTTCTGAAACAGCTGGTGAATACTCTTTTTCTTGCGTAATGTGCGTTGTTTGGTACGTTGATTTGCTTCCCCTGTTCGTCTCAAGGCTCATTGAATCCCAAGATAGGATAGAAATAACCGCGTGAAAATAAACCAAACATGACTAAACCATCATCTCTCTGTGTTATCAGTTGTTGCTTGGAATTTCAAGTAGATTTTTGTTGATTTTAGCATCGTAGATTGTCTCTTTACTCACATCTATTGTCTTTTTATGTGAAAATTCTCAATATTAAAATTTCAGATCAAGGCGGAGTAAAGAAACTGGGCACCTTGATCTCGGTGAGTCTTAAATCATTAATTAATTACCCCCTGTTTAATATACTTAATCTCTTGTTTTGCAATACGATCTTGTATGAAATTCACTATTGAAAAGGGGGATACCGCAAACAGACATCGATATCAGTGATTAATTGATTAATTACCTCCTGTTAAATCTGTTTTTGCCATACACTTTTGTATGAATTTCATTGTTTAACAGGGGGATGCGATAAACGATACACATACACCAACCATATCTTGTAATGAACTATCTCACTGCGTCGCTGTTTTGAACACACAAAAACATGCAGATGTCTCCCCCCGATATTATACCCATGACCAATATAAACAACGCTGTGTTTTGTTAATGTAGGGGGTCAAGTTGATTAATGCATTGTTTTAGTTTCCGTTACTAGCCTTATCTTGCCACTGTAAGACAAAAAGCAATTACATCAAACCGTTTGACTTACATATGGTTTGGCTCTGTGTAAAGCATGACTGTAGAAAGAAATCAATCCCTGCTTTAATGTTACAGCTAATCAAGGCAGCGAGGCAGTGTACCCCCGTATAATTATTTCTTTTGATGCTGTTTTCAGTGGATTGTACGCATCCTCCAGGGGGCTGATAGATTTGCTTTTCTTTTTAGATGGCTATACTCGCAAAAGCCGACGTCATTCCAGTGCAACCCGAGGTGAGCAGAGCTCTGCCCCAGACCTCAGGGTCATCAGCAATGGACCGTCTTCTATAGCTGATAAATTGGCGTCAGAAGAGCAGCAACAGCTCTCGAAACAAATGTCTAATTCATCGCCTGAACTTGATATGAAAGCGAGGCGGAGACAGCTAAGGAGGTAGGTATTCTTTTAGACTTATTACCCAAGTCATTATTACCTTCATTGAACTGAAATGCTAGCTGCTGAAACTGCTAGATGTAAACATAAATAAAGATTTTAGGGGCTGACAGGGGCAGATATTTGGTCCTAAATATACTGGTCTGTCACTTCAACCATCCATTGGTGTCATTGTAACCATAGCATCCTGGCCGAAACGAGGCTGAGATACTGGTTAAGCATACGGCAATTCAATTCAATACTGTGTGTAATGACAAGTCTAGATCTAGAAATTTTCGTATTCTTTCTATCAGGCTCTGGCGGAACGATCAAACATTGTCAAACATTTGAAATTTCTTTGTCAAAATTTTCTTACGGAATCGTTTCACCGTTTGACCACGTTGCAAAACATTGTATGCCTAACATTTTGCTCGGGTCAAGCATCAAGCAAAAATGTTTTCGAACGTTGTGAATAATATTGCGAAATTTTTTATGTTTCAGAAACAATGTTTGATCGATTGGTCAGGACCTGGACGATTAAAAACATGGCACGGAGGCTTTTGACAACGATGCATTGAGCTTCTATAGATTAGATAAGTCGGCCGGTCTGTGCAGACAGAAAGAGTTCGTTTTCTCACTTGGACTCGTCTGTTAATTTTCATTGTTTTTCCGCTGTATCCCGCAAGCTAATTGGTGTTCAAAACACAATGCTAACGTAGCGGCTCTTTCTGACTGGTGCTTTACGCTCCGCATCTGGGTTATATTTCGTTTAAGTCATTTGTTTCAATCTGTGTCTGACGTCTGACTTTTATACTCCGAGGAGTGTCAGTCCAAAAAAGCTTTTTGAGTTTGTCCAAAAATGTTTCCACTTTTTGTCTCAATTTAATAGATAAATGATGAGGCTCCCTCATACCTTGCATGCCTGTTCGACAAGTTGTCAGAAACTAGCAGTCGGGAACTTTGGAACACTAACACCGATCTACGTGTCCCATGGCTAAAAACAACATGTGGTCAAAAAAGCTTTTCTTTTAGAGGGGCAAAACTATGGAATGGCTTTGATACAAAACAAAATTAAAGAAAAGTTTCAAAAAATTTCAATCTTGTCTTGAAAATATCAGAAAAAGCCCAATTTAAAATTTCCCTTACGTTGTTATTCTTTTAACGTTACTGTTTATTAGCTTAAAGTTAGGCTTTATATTTTTACAGGACAGTCTGTAAAGCAGTTTTAACTAGAAATTGATAATTTTACCCTGTTATAAATAATTAAAAATGAAAAAAGAATGAATCCGTAGATTCCCTATAATGTGTAATGCATTGTGGTTAAAATCCCCCAGTGCCATCTTCTACAGAAGCCTCTATTGCCTTGAATTTGTCTTTTAAACACTTAGAAGTTCAGTTAATAAGGGTGAATGCTTAGATTGTAATGTTCTTTTTGCTTTTTCAGGGAGAGGAGGTTTAATAAGATGTCACAGATTAACTCAGGAGAAAGTCTTGACACTGCGGACGATTTTTCTCCGTCAGAACGTGAACGGAAATCGTCTGAACCTGAACGGATGTCTCTTGCAGAAAGGCGGAACAGAAAATCTGGTGGGTATCAAAATTTCTTAATGTGTTTCAAATCATTCCGGTTTTTTGATGCTGGGAAATTCACAACAGGGAACTTTTTAATGTGCTAAGTGGTGGGTATTTGCCCCAGTAGGCCCCTAGTCCCTCCCCGCCTGAGCAATAAAGCATTTAACTAGTCTGTGTATACTAATATGCAGTTATGCTAATCAGGTTGCCCGATTTTTATGGCTCATTGTTCCATTGTGCACTAAAGGCTCCCGTCTTGGTGCAGATGTATTTGCCCCAGTAGGCCCCTAGTCCCTCCCCCGCCTGAGCAATAAAGCATTTAACTAGTCTGTGTATACTAATATGCAGTTATGCTAATCAGGTTGCCCGATTTTTATGGCTCATTGTTCCATTGTGCACTAAAGGCTCCCGTCTTGGTGCAGATGTATTTGCCCCAGTAGGCCCCTAGTCCCTCCCCGCCTGAGCAATAAAGCATTTAACTAGTCTGTATATACTAATATGCAGTTATGCAAATCAGGTTGCCCGATTTTTATGGCCCATTGTTGAATTGTGCACGAAAGGCTCCCGTCTTGGTGCAGATGTATTTGCCCAAGTAGGCCACTAGTCCCTCCCCGTCTAAGCAATAAAACATTTAACTAGTCTGTATGTTCTAATATGCAGTTATGCTAATCAGGTTGCCCGATTGTTATGGCTCATTGGTCGATTGTGCACGAAAGGCTCCTGGCTTGGTGCAGCTAGAAATGCGATTCTTTTTTTTGATTGAAGCCCTTTCTGCACAGGTAGTGCATGCTGTATAATTCTTATCTTTTTACTCCTAGGCCTGGAAAATGGTGTGGTACCAACTGTAGGAAAGGACCTTCCAACGCCAAAAGTCAACGAAAGTCCTCGTAGCCCGAAAATTAATATGAAACAACGATTCGAAGTTGACGAACAGCCAGAACGAAAATCTTTACGAGAAAGACTCGCGAGTAGAAAAGGAAGTAGCGATAGTAAAGAATCGGATGATACTCCTCGTCTTCGGCGATCTAGTCGGAATCACGAAGATGTTACGTCGCCACCTCCACAAATTCAACGAAAACAAAGTTTATCGGAGCAAGGCGACTCGAAGCGAAAAATGTTACGAATGTTTTACGGTCAATCGGTTGAAAAATCGGATATTGAACTAGCGAATGAAGCGAATACTCAGAAAACTCCTGATATCGCAGAAACGATACAAGAACGAAAAACGAACTTGGAAAAAACGACGAAAATCGAAGAAAACGAGAAAAAACAAGCTCAAGAAATCGACGATATTAATAAAGGAAATGTACAGGCGAAACAGAAACTAGTCGTAAAGCCGACAGCCGAGACACAACCGAAAGAACTGCCGAAACCGTCCGGCGACAAAACTGGTATCATATCGCGTGTAAAAACGGCTATAACGAAACCTTTTGAACCGGCAACGCCGTCTTCTACGCAGGCGCGTCCTGCTGACGGTGGTAGAACTGCGGAGGATATTGAACTCGAACTGAGAATATTGAGAACGAGGCCGCTAATTATTAATGAATTCGATTTTTCTGACTTGAAAGAAGAAGATGATGAAGATGCCTTTGCTCCGCCTAAAACTATCAATGTGAACGCAACTGACGGCCCCCCTATGCCACCCCCACCACCTGGATTCTCTGGTGGATCACACCCACCACCACCGCCACCCCCACCAGGGTTTTCTGGTAGTGGTCCTCCGCCGCCGCCACCGCCGCCTGGAGGTGGTCCACCGCCACCACCGCCGGGCGTGGACGGATTTTCAACTCGACATAATCGTAAATTAGTTCGACTATTTTGGCAAGAGGTGAAAAACATACCAACTACGAATCGATTAAATAAAACTATTTGGTCAAACATTGACCCTGTTGAAGTCGATACTAAGAAACTGGAACATTTGTTTGAAAATCGATCTAAAGTTGGCACGCTCAAGGTGTGTTATATTTTTTCTCTATTTTCTCTTCTTTTTCATCCACTCTGTCTTTTTTCTGTAAATATGTTTTGAATGACCCCTGTATTTGAATATTCTTTAGAAATCCAAATATTTTTCACTCTACTCTTATATGCATAATTGCCATCCCCCCGCTAAGTTTTTGAAAAATTTGCAACCACCTTCCTCTCTTATTAGGACCCCCGCTTATTACGATTAGGACCCCCCCCGTTTTTTTTGACCAAACTGATCTGTCTGGTTATCAATATCTTTGTCATCGTGTAAAAAACTTTGAGGACACTATCCTTAAATGAAACGCATTACAACCCTTGAACAATAGCATAGGAATTGATAGGAAAAACAGGCCCCAATTTATAAATGTTGCTCTGAACCTATCGCCGTATATCTGTCTTGCCAGTTTTCTGTCGCCTTTCTAAAAACCACTTGTCTCTCGCCTACTGGCAGTGCTAAGGTTAACAGTCCAGTGAGATTAACAGCAGGTTTGTAGATTTGGGAATAAACTGTTTATTTAGTTTTGATGATAATAGATATTTATTTTATTGCAGAGAGCTGATTCAGAAGAGAGAATCGGCAAAAAAGAAATTAATGTCCTACCTTTAAAAAGAGCACAAGCGATTAATATCGTACTTACGAAATTACCACCGATTCGAGCTATAAAACAAGCTATATTGGATATGGATACTGCTGTGATTGACCGAGAAGGCATTGAGGTTTGAGATTCAAAACTTTCAATTTTTACAAGCGTAAAGCTTTATTCACCTTAAAAATTCTGAATAGACCATTGTTTTGCGGCCGATTGACATCGGTTCCAACTGCCTCCTAAAAAATCGTTGTAAATTCTTGCAAAAATTATAAATATTATAAAGCTTATCTTTCAGCTATGTTATTTTCAACCTTAACCCAATTGCCGACAGTTAATTATGTAATCAATAAGTTTGGTTTGTTGTAGTTTTTGGATATTTGTTTTGGTAGTTTTATGGCCTAAGCTAAAGCTGTGCTTTACTCGGGTTGTGTTAAATACACATTTGATTCATCATGATATTACTTGTATTAAGCTGAAGATTTTACAAATGGAATGTTTAAATGAATGAATGAATGAGCGAATGAATGACTGAATGAATGAATGCAGGAGTGAATGAATTCATGAATTAATTAATGAATTAATAGATGAACGAATACTTAATACAATATGGCGATACTATACATCTGATTCTTTTTCTAGAAAATAACAATGATGCTACCTACCGAAGAAGAAAAAACCAAAATCCAAGAAGCACAGATGCAACTTCCCGACCTCCCTTTGGCGCATGCTGAGCAATTCCTCCTTACTTTATCATCGATAAACGAACTGAGTCCGAGGCTTAGTCTTTGGTCATTCCGATTGGACTACGACTGCAGTGAAAGAGAGGCCGCAGAGGCCTTGTCTGACTTGAAGAAAACTGTCGATCAGATCAAACTTAGTTCGACTTTCAGGCGAATTTTGGCAACTTTATTGGCGATTGGAAACTTTCTCAATGGTGTCAAAGTAAGTAGCTGAATTTTAAGATATTCTCTTAAAGCTTTTTATCTTACTAACTAACATGATTTTATCACTGATTGTCAGTCAAATTTTTTTGAACGTGAGTTCCACTAAATTTAAATGAATTCTGAAAGCGATAAATTCAGAAATGTAGACTGCTGTAACCGACCGAAAAGTTTCGATATATGAAAGATCTTCATCACTGCCTGTTCTTGGCAATGATTTTTGGCCTACTTACTGTATACTTGCTAACTACCTGCTTGCTAACTTGCCAACTGACTAAGTAGTTAACTGACTGACTGACTGACTGACTGACTGACTGACTGACTAACTGACTGACTGACTGACTGACTGACTGACTGACTGACTGACTGACTGACTGACTGACTGACTGACTTACTGACTGACTGACTGACTGACTGACTGACTGACTGACTGACTGACTGACTGACTGATTGACTGACTGACTGACTGACTGACTGACTGACTGACTGACTGACTGACTGACTGACTGACTGACTGACTGACTGACTGACTGACTGACTGACTGACTGACTGACTGACTGACTGACTGACTGACTGACTGACTGACTGACTGACTGACTGACTGACTGACTGACTGACTGACTGACTGACTGACTGACTGACTGACTGACTGACTGACTGACTGACTGACTGACTGACTGACTGACTGACTGACTGACTGACTGACTGACTGACTGACTGACTGACTGACTGACTGACTGACTGACTGACTGACTGACTGACTGACTGACTGACTGACTGACTGACTGACTGACTGACTGACTGACTGACTGACTGACTGACTGACTGACTGTCTGACTGACTGACTGACTGACTGTCTGACTGACTGTCTGACTGTCTAACTAACTAGCAACCTAACTAATTAACTAAATAGCTGGCTAACTAACTAGCAGTAAACTAATGAACTAAATAACTAGCTATTTAGCTAACTAACTAGCTAACTAACTTACTAACTAACTAACTTCCACTGACTAAGTAACTAACAAATTTCATTTTTTAGATAAAAGCCTTCCAATTGGACTACTTATCGAAAGTTCCAGAAGTGAAAGACACGGTTCATAAGCAGTCGCTTCTGTATCATCTCTGTAATACTGTCATGGAAAAGTACCCAGAATCTTCTGATCTGTATAGCGAATTTGGCGCAGTTCATCGATGCTGTCGAGTGGACTTCGATAACATTGGATCAGTTTTGCATAAATTAGATGAACAATGCAAGAGATCTTGGGAACATCTGAGGTTAATTGCTAAACATGATAGCACGACGCCATTAAAAACAAGGTCAGTAAAACAGAGGGAAATTCATCCTTCAAATTTTTATGCGGTTTTTCAGAAACCTATCGTGGACCCGGGAATTCGAGTATCTTGATTTTTGTCCGAATTTTAGTACTAAAAGTTTTGCAAAAAAAGTTCTTAACTCCCCAAAAATAGTAATAATCATTTCTATCATGTCATTTTTAAAATTTATAAAAAACACCAGATACACGCTTTTTACAAAGAACCACTTTATAAGGAACCTACATGCAGCAAGCTGAAAAATTTAAAAAACGTCTACTACTAGAGATAAAATCGCTAATAAACGTTTTAATGTTGATGCCTTCTATTACTGCAAACAATTAAGCATCCATTCATTTGCAACCAAATTTCGCATAAATTGTATGTCACGCGTGTATCCAATTTTTCTCCCAGTAGCTGTGGTCACATACAAGTGTCTCTGTATAATAGGCATGGTACTTAATGTGCAGTTAAAATTAAGGAACTATTCAGGAAGTTTCGGTGCCACAATGTAATCAAAATAGGTCCAAAAGAAACTTTAGGACCTAGTTCTTGAGCTAGGTTCTTGATGAGAAAAAGCGTGTGGGTTGAGAAAGTTTCCGGAATCACATTTCCGAAATTAGTTACCAAAGATGAAAAAAGTTTTGCTCATTCTGGGAACTTGGGACCATGGCTTAGAAACTTTTTGAAGTCTTTCAAGAGGTAAACTTCAAAAACCCTACTTGCAACTATTCTCTGCCTTCCCCTAGACTAAGACCTGCTACTTTTTAACTAATCAATCAGATACTGTTTTGCTTTGATTCATCTGAAACCAACAATTTGATTTCGTCTCTTACAGGTTAACAGAATTTCTAGCAGATGCTGGAGAGAGGATAGCAATTCTTAAAGTTGTATATAGACGAGTGATAAATAGGTGAGCTGATTTTCAAGACATAATCCGTGCATCTTTTTAATCTGTTCTGTAGGCCCACGTTTTTTATAAGAACGATGTTTATAAAAGAGAATTTACTTTAAATTTTAAACGCTGCGTTTTCTAATCTTGAATTTTCTCTGTTTTAAGATTTAGAAAATTACTGCTTTTTCTCGCAATGACACCAAAGGCAGCTAAAGACACAAAGGTAAAGTAGATACCTTTCATCGTCCTCAGAACCTTTTTTCTTTGTTGTATTTATCAGCCAAACTTCAGTTTTGTCGTATTAGCATCTTCGTCTTACATCGTATACATTAGTACTTCATTTCATACCGCATTCATTGGTATTTCCATTTCATACCATATTCATCAGTATCTTCATTTCATTCTGTATTATCAGTATCTTAATTTCATAACATATTTATTAGCAACTTCATTTCACACCGTATTCATTAGCATCTTCATTTCATAATGTATTCATTACCATCTTCATTTCATGCCGTATTCATTAGCATCTTAATTTCATACCGTATTCATTAGCACCTTCATACCGTATTCATCAGTATCCTCATTTCATGCTATATTCATTGGCATCTTCATTTCATCCCGTATTTATTAACAGCTTCATTTTGTACCGTAGTCATTAGCATCTTCATTTTGTACTGTATTCATCAGCATCTTCATTTCATATCTTTTTTTCATGCCATATTCATTAGCATTTCATTTATACTATATTCATGAAGAATCTTCATTTTATACCGATGTTTCATGTGGAGGTAATTCCTAAATCGAAGTTATTATTTCTTGTTTTTAGCCACATGAATTCTGCAAAATAATCAGTGAATTCTCGCTTGAATATCGAACTGTACGTCAGAGAGTTTTAGACCAAAAGAAAAAGAAGGAAGATCACAGGAAGAGAACGAAAACGAGAGGAAAACTAATCACAGAATTTGGCGCATATGGAAAAGTTGAGGTAATTCTCCCTAATGTTAGTCCCTTCTTTGCAGTTTGACGACTTGACTTAAATTTACTTCACTCTTCACTTCACTTGACCTGACCTGACCTGACCTGACTTAACGTGACTTGACCTGACCTGACCTGACCTAATTTGACCTGACCTGACTTAACCTGACCTGACCTGACCTGACCTGACCTGACCTGACCTGACCTGACCTGACTTGACTTGACTCGACCTGACCGAATCTCACTTTGCTTTTCTTATTGTTACCTACAAAATTAGTCATTAACTCGCAAGAATTTTATTTGCTTTTTATTATCTCTATCATAACGGTTTTATTCGTAACTAAAAGTATAGTTTTGTTTTATTCGTCGTTGCTTCTAAACTAACTTTGCTGTTATTTATTTTTGTAGCAAACGACCCAACACTCACCAAACACGACAGCCGTTCCTGTGCACGACAAGAGTCATTCAGAAAAGGTCGATTTAAAAGCATTTCACAATGCAATCGTCGGAGACAACGTCAAGGACAACTTGAAAAGCCCAAAAGGGCGTCAAAGAGTTTCCTCTGGTCGACCTTCACCCGTCCCTCACAAGGAAAAAGACACTAAAAACCAACATTCGCAAGGAAATAACACTGTGAATAATAATAATTATGATACTGATGATCAAACGGATCAGATGATGGATATGTTGGTTAAATCAGCGACTTCAGCGGAAAAAAGGACTCGAATAAGGAAAAACAGAGCCAAGGAAGGAAAAACAGTCAGAAAATCAGGTGATTATTTTTGTGCAGCAATTAGGCCATGGCCAAACGATCAATCATTGTTGGTCAAACATTTGAAGTTTGCTTTGAAAACAACGTTTGACTGTTTGGCCACATCGCAAAACATTGTTTGAAAAGCAGAACTTGCTTGGCAATGTTTTTGAAAAATTTCCGCTTGGCTTTAGGTCCTGGCCGACGGTCAAACATTGTTGTTCAAACATCTGAGATTTGTTTGTCAAACAAAATGTTTGATCGTTTGGTCAAATATTGTGTATCAAACATGTTTTGCTTACATCAAGCAGAAAATGTTTAGATTTTTTAAAAACATTGTCAAGCAAGTTCTGCATGACAAGCAATGTCTTGCAACGTGACCAAACGGTCTAACATTGTTTTTACAACAAATCTCAAATGTTTGACCAAAAATGTTTTATCGTTTGGCCACGGCCTCAGACTCCTTGCATAAGTCCCAGTCTTCGCAAACAGCATCGGTAAACTTTAGCGACTAAAACAATTGTGAACATAAGAATATTGAATTTGGTGGTCTAATGCTCGGAGTGGATTGTACGAATGTAGTCTGCCTCTTCAACCATAGACACATTATAAGACCTTAGACCGTGTCCAAACGATCAAACATTTAAAGTAAGCTAGTTTGCTTCATGATGTTTTTGAGAAAGTTCAAAAGTTTTTGCTTGACGCGAGAAAAAATATATTTGACGAGCATTGTTTTTCGATGTGGACAAGCATTCAGTCAGTCAGTCAGTCAGTCAGTCAGTCAGTCAGTCCGTCAGTTAGTCAGTCCGTCAGTCAGTCAGTCCGTCAGTCAGTCAGTCAGTCGGTCAGTCAGTCCGTCAGTCAGTCAGTCAGTCAGTCAGTCAGTCAGTCAGTCAGTCAGTCAGTCAGTCAGTCAGTCAGTCAGTCAGTCAGTCAGTCAGTCAGTCAGTCAGTCAGTCAGTCAGTCAGTCAGTCAGTCAGTCAGTCAGTCAGTCAGGCAGGCAGTCAGTCAGTCAGCCAGCCAGTCAGTCAGTCAGTCAGTCAGCCAGCCAGCCAGTCAGTCAGTCAGTCATTGTTTTGTGATGTAAACAAGCAAACTTCAAATGTTTGACAAACCATGTTTGATCGTTTGGCTAGGGCCTTATTATGAAATGTGGCATCAAAATCAAATTGTAGTCTTCTTAGTTCAATTCTTCGAGTCATGTTAAGAATTTAGTGAATTCGAGTAGACTTCTTCAATAAAAACGAACCAACTTGCAGAACCACTATTTTAAGAAACCTCTTAAATTGGCAGCACGATTTGCCGAATACTATCTCTTGTTTTTTTAGTTTCAGACGTACATTTTGTTTCTTTTCAGTTCGTAGAACAAGAAC
Organism: Chrysaora quinquecirrha; assembly: GCA_014526335.1. Classification (NCBI taxonomy): domain Eukaryota; kingdom Metazoa; phylum Cnidaria; class Scyphozoa; order Semaeostomeae; family Pelagiidae; genus Chrysaora; species Chrysaora quinquecirrha. The sequence goes on along the minus strand of JACTAT010000052.1, from coordinate 5,280,740 downwards.
CCTGAAAAATGGCCTATCACCTGAGGAACTAGAAGCTTTGAAAGTGCAAGCGGATAAAAACATGAAGCAAATTCAAGTTTGATGATAATTTAAACTTTTAAAATAATTTCATAATATCTGTTTTTCAAGAGATAGATGACGGCCCAGAGACAGTAACATAATTAAATCCGACCAAGAACTTTATTTGAAAATATTCGTGTAATTTTTCGACGTAATTTTATTCATACACAACATAAAATGTTTAGAAATTGTAGCTTTTTAAGTGACATGCATGACTAACACATTATTCCGTATAGTATTTGTTTAATTTTTTGTTGACTGGTTTAGAAATAACCTTTTGTTGACTGGTTTAGAAATAACCTTTTTGTTATTTAAATCAAAATCTAGGCCTTGACAAACAATTCTTTTCCCAGTTCCACAGCGACAGCGATCCTGGTCTCTGTCCACCATCTTCCAGAATACTGTAACGTCGACCCAGTCCTCTTTGAAAACATTCATTCACGTTTGCATCTCTTCATAATGCAATGTCGAATTACTGTGAACTGTGCAGAGGAAAACTTTTCTTTCGTGTTTTAAGGGAGGATTGACTCCGCCGTTTTGATGATTTCGGGGTGAAATCACCTTAAATTCGGTTTGGGTATTCTCAGATGATCAAAATCATAGTCAAACTTTTGAGAAGGGAAGTGCTTGTTTTTCTCATGAAAAGGAAACAGCATCGAGGTTTTTGCTATATTTGTAAAGTTAGAATTTTTCTTTAATAGATTTAAGAAGAGTCAAAACTTCTTCAGAGCAATCTTCAAAAAGCTTCTTTAAAAAAAATAAATAACATAGTTCGTAATTTTTAAGAGATTTTGACAACTAATTATTTTTCAATACACGTATATGTTTTATGTTTATTTTCTATCGTTTTCCTATATACATTGCACAAGTTAAAGAAGAATAAACTGAAATTTGATGACAAGAATTTTTGTCTCTCTTTTGGTGAATTCATTTTAGGTAGGGTATAGTATACCCTGAAAATCGGTCATTTTTGGCCAAAAGCGCAAGGCTATGCTAAGGCAAAATAGCCAAAATTGGTCAAAATCAAGGGTTTCCAAATTCCCAAAAATCATAAAAATACTGTCTCAAGGGCTATATTAAACATCTCCATCAGGCAAGACCCTATAATGGTTAAGGTCAAAAGAATCGCTCTAAGAAAACACAGAAAATCGGCCATTTTGGCCAAGAATTACAGGTTAAAGGCTAAATAGCAAAAGTCGGCCAAACTCGAGGGTTTCCTAAATAATTAAAAATACTGCCCCAAGGGCTAAATAAACCATCTGCTTGAGCCCACAGCCTCTAATGAAGTATTTTAGGTCAAGGAATAACCCCAAGAAAAGGCCGAATAGCTTATGACGAAATATTGGCCGAAGTCGAGGTTGTCCAAAATACTCAAGAATCATTCAAAGATCGCCCCAAGGGCTAAATAACCCATATAGATCAGTCAATAGCCTCTAATAAATGATTTTAGGTCAAAAAACGCCCGAAGAAAAACCCTGAAAATCGCCTATTTTTTGCCAAAAAGTCAAGACAAAATGGCCGAAGTTAAGTGTCTCCAAAATACTTAAAAATCACAAAATATCGTCCCAGAGAATAAATAAACCATCTTGATGACTCCAAAACCTATAATAAAGGATAATAGATCAAAAAATCGCCCTACGAAAAACCCTGAAAATAGGTCATATATGGCCAGAAAGGCAAGGCTATTTTTTTTTTATAATAATGGTGTATAGGCCGAGATGGCCCCTAACCAATTACAAATTATTACTAAAATCTAATACATAACATTTTAATTAATTAGTTACAAATGTATATTGGAAGGTATTACAATATATGAGTGCTCATAATTATCAAAACTAATTTACATAAAAAAGAATACTATACTATGGAAAAATGGCCAAAAATCGGCCGGAATCAAGGGTTTCCAAAATGCTTGAAAATCATAAAAATACTGTTCCAAAAACTAAATGATCCATCTGGATCAGTCTATGGCATCTAAAAAAAGGATTTTAGGCCAAAAAAACGCTCGAAGAAAAACCTTGAAAATCGCCTATTTTTGGCCAAAATGGCAAGGCTATACTAACGCAAAATGGCCAAAAACCTGCCGAAATTGAGGGTCTCCAAAATGCTTAAAAATCATAAAAATACTGTTCCAAGAGCAAAATAAACCAACTGGATCAGTATATAGCCTCTAATAAAGGATTTTAGGTCAAAACAACGCCCGAAGAAAAACCTTGAAAATCGCCTTTTTTTGGCCAAAAAGGCAAGGCTATACTAAGGCAAAATGGCCCAAAATCGGGCGAAATCGTGGGACTCCAAAATGCTCAAAAACCATTAAAATACTGTTCCAATGGCTAAATAATCCATCTGGATCAGTTTAAAGCCTCTAATAAAGGCTTTTAGGTCAAAAAACGCCCGAAGAAAAACCTTGAAAATCCCCTGTTTTTGGCCAAAAAGGTAAGGCTATACTAAGGAAAAATGGCCAAAAATCGGCCGGAATCAAGGGTTTCCAAAATGCTTGAAAATCATAAAAATACTGTTCCGAAAACTAAATGATCCATCTGGATCAGTCTATGGCTTCTAAAAAAAGGATTTTAGGTCAAAAAACGCCCGAAGAAAAAACCCTGAAAATCGCCTATTTTTTGCCAAAAAGTCAAGACAAAATGGCCGAAGTTAAGGGTCTCCAAAATGCTTAAAAATCACAAAATATCGTCCCAGAGAATAAATAAACCATCTTGATGACTCCAAAACCTATAATAAAGGATAATAGATCAAAAAATCGCCCTACGAAAAACCCTGAAAATAGGTCATATATGGCCAGAAAGGCAAGACTATTTTTTTTTTTATAATAATGGTGTATAGGCCGAGATGGCCCCTAACCAATTACAAATTATTACTAAAATCTAATACATAACATTTTAATTAATTAGTTACAAATGTATATTGGAATGTATTACAATATATGAGTGCTCATAATTATCAAAACTAATTTACATAAAAAAGAATACTATACTATGGAAAAATGGCCAAAAATCGGCCGGAATCAAGGGTTTCAAAATGCTTGAAAATCATAAAAATACTGTTCCAAAACTAAATGATCCATCTGGATCAGTCTATGGCATCTAAAAAAGGATTTTAGGCCAAAAAACGCTCGAAGAAAAACCTTGAAAATCGCCTATTTTGGCCAAAATGGCAAGGCTATACTAACGCAAAATGGCCAAAAACCTGCCGAAATTGAGGGTCTCCAAAATGCTTAAAAATCATAAAAATACTGTTCCAAGAGCAAAATAAACCAACTGGATCAGTATATAGCCTCTAATAAAGGATTTTAGGTCAAAACAACGACCGAAGAAAAACCTTGAAAATCGCCTATTTTTGGCCAAAAAGGCAAGGCTATACTAAGGCAAAATGGCCCAAAATCGGGCGAAATCATGGGACTCCAAAATGCTCAAAAACCATTAAAATGCTGTTCCAATGGCTAAATAATCCATCTGGATCAGTTTAAAGCCTCTAATAAAGGCTTTTAGGTCAAAAAACGCCCGAAGAAAAACCTTGAAAATCCCCTGTTTTTGGCCAAAAAGGCAAGGCTATACTAAGGCAAAATGTCCAAAAATCGGTCGAAATCAAGGGTCTCCAAAATGCTCAAAAATCATCAAAATACTGTTTCAAGGGCTAAATAATCCATCTGGATCAGTCTATGATCTCTAATAAAGGATTATAAGTCAAAAAAATGGCTGAAGAAAAACCTTGAAAATCGCCTATTTTTGGCCAAAAAGGCAAGGCTATACTAAGGCAAAATGACCAAAAATCGGTCCAAATCAAGGGTCTCCAAAATGCTCAAAAATCATCAAAATACTGTTCCAAGGGCTAAATAATCCATCTGGATCAGTCTATGACCTCTAATAAAGGATTATAAGTCAAAAAAATGCCCGAAGAAAAACCTTGAAAATCGCCTATTTTTGGCCAAAAAGGCAAGGCTATACGAAGGCAAAATGACCAAAAATCGGTCCAAATCAAGGGTCTCCAAAATGCTCAAAAATCATCAAAATACTGTTCCAAGGGCTAAATAATCCCTCTGGATCAGTCTATGACCTCTAATAAAGGATTATAAATCAAAAAAATGCCTGAAGAAAAACCTTGAAAATCATCTATTTTTGGCCAAAAAGGCAAGGCTATACTAAGGCAAAATGACCTAAAGTCGGTCGAAATGAAGGGTCTCCAAAATGCTCAAAAACCATTAAAATGCTGTTCCAAGGGCCAAATAATCCATCTGGATCAGTCTATGATCTCTAATAAAGGATTTTAAGTCAAAAAAACGCCCGAAGAAAAACCTTGAAAATCGCCTATTTTTGGCCAAAAAGGCAAGGCTATACTAAGGCAAAATGACCAAGAATCGGTCAAAATCAAGGGTCTCCAAAATGCTCAAAAATCATCAAAATACTGTTCCAAGGGCTAAATAATCCCTCTGGATCAGTCTATGACCTCTAATAAAGGATTATAAGTCAAAAAAATGCCCGAAGAAAAACGTTGAAAATCGCCTATTTTTGGCCAAAAAGGCAAGGCTATACTAAGGCAAAATGACCAAAAATAGGTCCAAATCAAGGGTCTCCAAAATGCTCAAAAATCATCAAAATACTGTTCCAAGGGCTAAATAATCCACCTGGATCAGTCTATGACTTCTAATAAAGGATTATAAATCAAAAAAACGCCCGAAGAAAAACCTTGAAAATCATCTATTTTTGGCCAAAAAGCAAGGCTATACTAAGGCAAAATGACCAAAAGTCGGTCGAAATAAAGGGTCTCCAAAATGCTCAAAAATCATCAAAATACTGTTCCAAGGGCTAAATAATCCATCTGGATCAGTCTATGACCTCTAATAAAGGATTATAAGTCAAAAAAATGCCCGAAGAAAAACCTTGAAAATCGCCTATTTTTGGCCAAAAAGGCAAGGCTATACTAAGGCAAAATGACGAAAAATCGGTCCAAATCAAGGGTCTCCAAAATGCTCAAAAATCATCAAAATACTGTTCCAAGGGCTAAATAATCCCTCTGGATCAGTCTATGACCTCTAATAAAGGATTATAAGTCAAAAAAATGCCCGAAGAAAAACCTTGAAAATCGCCTATTTTTGGCCAAAAAGGCAAGGCTATACTAAGGCAAAATGACCAAAAATCGGTCCAAATCAAGGGTCTCCAAAATGCTCAAAAATCATCAAAATACTGTTCCAAGGGCTAAATAATCCATCTGAATCGGTCTATGATCTCTAATAAAGGATTATAAATCAAAAAAACGCGCGAAGAAAAACCTTGAAAATCATCTATTTTTGGCCAAAAAGGCAAGGCTATACTAAGGCAAAATGACCAAAAGTCGGTCGAAATAAAGGGTCTCCAAAATGCTCAAAAATCATCAAAATACTGTTCCAAGGGCTAAATAATCCATCTGGATCAGTCTATGACCTCTAATAAAGGATTATAAGTCAAGAAAACGCCCGAAGAAAAACCTTGAAAATCGCCTATTTTTGGCCAAAAAGGCAAGGCTATACTAAGGCAAAATGACCAAAAGTCGGTAGAAATCAAGGGTCTCCAAAATGCTCAAAAATCATCAAAATACTGTTCCAAGGGCTAAATAATCCATCTGGATCAGTCTATGATCTCTAATAAAGGATTTTAAGTCAAAAAAACGCCCGAAGAAAAACCTTGAAAATCGCCTATTTTTGGCCAAAAAGGCAAGGCTATACTAAGGCAAAATGACCAAAAATCGGTCAAAGTCAAGGGTCTCCAAAATGCTCAAAAATCATCAAAATACTGTTCCAAGGGCTAAATAATCCCTCTGGATCAGTCTATGACCTCTGATAAAGGATTATAAGTCAACAAAATGCCCGAAGAAAAACCTTGAAAATCGCCTATTTTTGGCCAAAAAGACAAGGCTATACTAAGGCAAAATGACCAAAAATCGGTCCAAATCAAGGGTCTCCAAAATGCTCAAAAATCATCAAAATACTGTTCCAAGGGCTAATTAATCCACCTGGATCAGTCTATGACCTCTTATAAAGGATTATAAATCAAAAAAACGCCCGAAGAAAAACCTTGAAAATCATCTATTTTTGGCCAAAAAGGCAAGGCTATACTAAGGCAAAATGACCAAAAGTCTGTCGAAATAAAGGGTCTCCAAAATGCTCAAAAATCATCAAAATACTGTTCCAAGGGCTAAATAATCCATCTGGATCAGTCTATGACCTCTAATAAAGGATTATAAGTCAAAAAAATGGCTGAGGAAAAACCTTGAAAATCGCCTATTTTTGGCCAAAAAGGCAAGGCTATACTAAGGTAAAATGAACAAAAATCGGTCCAAATCAAGGGTCTCCAAAATGCTCAAAAATCATCAAAATACTGTTCCAAGGGCTAAATAATCCATCTGGATCAGTCTATGACCTCTAATAAAGGATTATAAGTCAAAAAAATGCCCGAAGAAAAACCTTGAAAATCGCCTATTTTTGGCCAAAAAGGCAAGGCTATACTAAGGCAAAATGACCAAAAATCGTTCCAAATCAAGGGTCTGCAAAATGCTCAAAAATCATCAAAATACTGTTCCAAGGGCTAAATAATCCTTCTGGATCAGTCTATGACCTCTAATAAAGGATTATAAGTCAAAAAAATGCCCGATGAAAAACCTTGAAAATCGCCTATTTTTGGCCAAAAAGGCAAGGCTATACTAAGGCAAAATGACCAAAAATCGGTCCAAATCAAGGGTCTCCAAAATGCTCAAAAATCATCAAAATACTGTTCCAAGGGCTAAATAATCCATCTGAATCAGTCTATGATCTCTAATAAAGGATTATAAATCAAAAAAACGCGCGAAGAAAAACCTTGAAAATCATCTATTTTTGGCCAAAAAGGCAAGGCTATACTAAGGCAAAATGACCAAAAGTCGGTCGAAATAAAGGGTCTCCAAAATGCTCAAAAATCATCAAAATACTGTTCCAAGGGCTAAATAGTCCATCTGGATCAGTCTATGACCTCTAATAAAGGATTATAAATCAAAGAAATGCCCGAAGAAAGACCTTGAAAATCATCTATTTTTGGCCAAAAAGGCAAGGCTATACTAAGGCAAAATGACCTAAAGTCGGTCGAAATGAAGGGTCTCCAAAATGCTCAAAAACCATTCAAATGCTGTTCCAAGGGCCAAATAATCCATCTGGATCAGTCTATGACCTCTGATAAAGGATTATAAGTCAAAAAAATGCCCGAAGAAAAACCTTGAAAATCGCCTATTTTTGGCCAAAAAGACAAGGCTATACTAAGGCAAAATGACCAAAAATCGGTCCAAATCAAGGGTCTCCAAAATCCTCAAAAATCATCAAAATACTGTTCCAAGGGCTAATTAATCCACCTGGATCAGTCTATGACCTCTTATAAAGGATTATAAATCAAAAAAACGCCCGAAGAAAAACCTTGAAAATCATCTATTTTTGGCCAAAAAGGCAAGGCTATACTAAGGCAAAATGACCAAAAGTCTGTCGAAATAAAGGGTCTCCAAAATGCTCAAAAATCATCAAAATACTGTTCCAAGGGCTAAATAATCCATCTGGATCAGTCTATGACCTCTAATAAAGGATTATAAGTCAAAAAAATGGCTGAAGAAAAACCTTGAAAATTGCCTATTTTTGGCCAAAAAGGCAAGGCTATGCTAAGGCAAAATGACCAAAAATCGGTCCAAATCAAGGGTCTCCAAAATGCTCAAAAATCATCAAAATACTGTTCCAAGGGCTAAATAATCCATCTGGATCAGTCTATGACCTCTAATAAAGGATTATAAGTCAAAAAAATGCCCGAAGAAAAACCTTGAAAATCGCCTATTTTTGGCCAAAAAGGCAAGGCTATACTAAGGCAAAATGACCAAAAATCGGCCCAAATCAAGGGTCTGCAAAATGCTCAAAAATCATCAAAATACTGTTCCAAGGGCTAAATAATCCTTCTGGATCAGTCTATGACCTCTAATAAAGGATTATAAGTCAAAAAATGCCCGAAGAAAAACCTTGAAAATCGCCTATTTTTGGCCAAAAGGCAAGGCTATACTAAGGCAAAATGACCAAAAATCGGTCCAAATCAAGGGTCTCCAAAATGCTCAAAAATCATCAAAATACTGTTCCAAGGGCTAAATAATCCATCTGAATCAGTCTATGATCTCTAATAAAGGATTATAAATCAAAAAAACGCGCGAAGAAAAACCTTGAAAATCATCTATTTTTGGCCAAAAAGGCAAGGCTATACTAAGGCAAAATGACCAAAAGTCGGTCGAAATAAAGGGTCTCCAAAATGCTCAAAAATCATCAAAATACTGTTCCAAGGGCTAAATAATCCATCTGGATCAGTCTATGACCTCTAATAAAATATTATAAATCAAAGAAATGCCCGAAGAAAGACCTTGAAAATCATCTATTTTTGGCCAAAAAGGCAAGGCTATACTAAGGCAAAATGACCTAAAGTCGGTCGAAATGAAGGGTCTCCAAAATGCTCAAAAACCATTCAAATGCTGTTCCAAGGGCCAAATAATCCATCTGGATCAGTCTATGATCTCTAATAAAGGATTTTAAGTCAAAAAAACGCCCGAAGAAAAACCTTGAAAATCGCCTATTTTTGGCCAAAAAGGCAAGGCTATACTAAGGCAAACTGACCAAAAGTCGGTAGAAATCAAGGGTCTCCAAAATGCTCAAAAACCATTAAAATGCTGTTCCAAGGGCTAAATAATCCATCTGGATCAGTCTATGACCTCTAATAAAGGATTATAAGTCAAAAAAATGGCCGAAGAAAAACCTTGAAAATTGCCTATTTTTGGCCAAAAAGGCAAGGCTATGCTAAGGCAAAATGACCAAAAATCGGTCCAAATCAAGGGTCTCCAAAATGCTCAAAAATCTTCAAAATACTGTTCAAAGGGCTAAATAATCCATCTGGATCAGTCTATGACCTCTTATAAAGGATTATAAGTCAAAAAAACGCCCGAAGAAAAACCTTGAAAATCGCCTATTTTTGGCCAAAAAGGCAAGGCTATACTAAGGCAAAATGACCAAAAGTCTGTCGAAATGAGGGGTCTCCAAAATGCTCAAAAATCATCAAAATACTGTTCCAAGGGCTAAATAATCCATCTGGATCAGTCTATGACCTCTAATAAAGGATTATAAGTCAAAAAAATGGCTGAAGAAAAACCTTGAAAATCGCCTATTTTTGGCCAAAAAGGCAAGGCTATACTAAGGCAAAATGACCAAAAATCGGTCCAAATCAAGGGTCTCCAAAATGCTCAAAAATCATCAAAATACTGTTCCAAGGGCTAAATAATCCATCTGGATCAGTCTATGACCTCTAATAAAGGATTACAAGTCAAAAAAATGCCCGAAGAAAAACCTTGAAAATCGCCTATTTTTGGCCAAAAAGGCAAGGCTATACTAAGGCAAAATGACCAAAAATCGGTCCAAATCAAGGGTCTGCAAAATGCACAAAAATCATCAAAATACTGTTCCAAGGGCTAAATAATCCTTCTGGATCAGTCTATGACCTCTAATAAAGGATTATAAGTCAAAAAAATGCCCGAAGAAAAACCTTGAAAATCGCCTATTTTTGGCCAAAAAGGCAAGGCTATACTAAGGCAAAATGACCAAAAGTCGGTCGAAATCAAGGGTCTCCAAAATGCTCAAAAACCATTCAAATGCTGTTCCAAGGGCCAAATAATCCATCTGGATCAGTCTATGATCTCTAATAAAGGATTTTAAGTCAAAAAAACGCCCGAAGAAAAACCTTGAAAATCGCCTATTTTTGGCCAAAAAGGCAAGGCTATACTAAGGCAAAATGACCAAAAGTCGGTAGAAATCAAGGGTCTCCAAAATGCTCAAAAACCATTAAAATGCTGTTCCAAGGGCTAAATAATCCATCTGGATCAGTCTATGACCTCTAATAAAGGATTATAAGTCAAAAAAACGCCCGAAGAAAAACCTTGAAAATCGCCTATTTTTGGCCAAAAAGGCAAGGCTATACTAAGCAAAATGACCAAAAGTCGGTAGAAATCAAGGGTCTCCAAAATGCTCAAAAATCATCAAAATACTGTTCCAAGGGCTAAATAATCCATCTGGATCAGTCTATGATCTCTAATAAAGGATTTTAAGTCAAAAAAACGCCCGAAGAAAAACCTTGAAAATCGCCTATTTTTGGCCAAAAAGGCAAGGCTATACTAAGGCAAAATGACCAAAAATCGGTCAAAGTCAAGGGTCTCCAAAATGCTCAAAAATCATCAAAATACTGTTCCAAGGGCTAAATAATCCCTCTGGATCAGTCTATGACCTCTGATAAAGGATTATAAGTCAAAAAAATGCCCGAAGAAAAACCTTGAAAATCGCCTATTTTTGGCCAAAAAGACAAGGCTATACTAAGGCAAAATGACCAAAAATCGGTCCAAATCAAGGGTCTCCAAAATGCTCAAAAATCATCAAAATACTGTTCCAAGGGCTAATTAATCCACCTGGATCAGTCTATGACCTCTTATAAAGGATTGTAAATCAAAAAAACGCCCGAAGAAAAACCTTGAAAATCATCTATTTTTGGCCAAAAAGGCAAGGCTATACTAAGGCAAAATGACCAAAAGTCTGTCGAAATCAAGGGTCTCCAAAATGCTCAAAAATCATCAAAATACTGTTCCAAGGGCTAAATAATCCATCTGGATCAGTCTATGACCTCTAATAAAGGATTATAAGTCAAAAAAATGCCCGAAGAAAAACCTTGAAAATCGCCTATTTTTGGCCAAAAAGGCAAGGCTATACTAAGGCAAAATGACCAAAAATCGGTCCAAATCAAGGGTCTGCAAAACGCTCAAAAATCATCAAAATACTGTTCCAAGGGCTAAATAATCCTTCTGGGTCAGTCTATGACCTCTAATAAAGGATTATAAGTCAAAAAAATGCCCGAAGAAAAACCTTGAAAATCGCCTATTTTTGGCCAAAAAGGCAAGGCTATACTAAGGCAAAATGACCAAAAATCGGTCCGAATCAAGGGTCTCCAAAATGCTCAAAAATCATCAAAATACTGTTCCAAGGGCTAAATAATCCATCTGAATCAGTCTATGATCTCTAATAAAGGATTATAAATCAAAAAAACGCGCGAAGAAAAACCTTGAAAATCATCTATTTTTGGCCAAAAAGGCAAGGCTATACTAAGGCAAAATGACCAAAAGTCGGTCGAAATAAAGGGTCTCCAAAATGCTCAAAAATCATCAAAATACTGTTCCAAGGGCTAAATAATCCATCTGGAACAGTCTATGACCTCTAATAAAGGATTATAAATCAAAGAAATGCCCGAAGAAAGACCTTGAAAATCATATATTTTTGGCCAAAAAGGCAAGGCTATACTAAGGCAAAATGACCAAAAGTCGGTAGAAATCAAGGGTCTCCAAAATGCTCAAAAACCATTAAAATGCTGTTCCAAGGGCTAAATAATCCATCTGGATCAGTCTATGACCTCTAATAAAGGATTATAAGTCAATAAAACGCCCGAAGAAAAACCTTGAAAATCGCCTATTTTTGGCCAAAAAGGCAAGGCTGTACTAAGGCAAAATGACCAAAAATCGGCCGAATTCGAGGGTCTCCAAAATCCTCAAAAATCTTCAAAATACTGTTCAAAGGGCTAAATAATCCATCTTGATCAGTCTATGATCTCTAATAAAGGATTTTAAGTCAAAAAAACGCCCGAAGAAAAACCTTGAAAATCGCCTATTTTTGGCCAAAAAGGCAAGGCTATACTAAGGCAAAATGACCAAGAATCGGTCGAAATCAAGGGTCTCCAAAATGCTCAAAAATCATCAAAATACTGTTTCAAGGGCTAAATAATCCATCTGGATCAGTCTATGACCTCTAATAAAGGATTATAAATCAAAAAAATGCCCGAAGAAAAACCTTGAAAATCGCTTATTTTTGGCCAAAAAGGCAAAGCTATACTAAGGCAAAATGACCAAAAATCGGTCCAAATCAAGGGTCTGCAAAATGCTCAAAAATCATCAAAATACTGTTTCAAGGGCTAAATAATCCATCTGGATCAGTCTATGACCTCTAATAAAGGATTATAAATCAAAAAAATGCCCGAAGAAAAACCTTGAAAATCATCTATTTTTGGCCAAAAAGGCAAGGCTATATTAAGGCAAAATGACCTAAAGTCGGTCGAAATGAAGGGTCTCCAAAATGCTCAAAAACCATTAAAATGCTGTTCCAAGGGCCAAATAATCCATATGGATCAGTCTATGATCTCTAATAAAGGATTTTAAGTCAAAAAAACGCCCGAAGAAAAACCTTGAAAATCGCCTATTTTTGGCCAAAAAGGCAAGGCTATACTAAGGCAAAATGACCAAAAGTCGGTAGAAATCAAGGGTCTCCAAAATGCTCAAAAACCATTAAAATGCTGTTCCAAGGGCTAAATAATCCATCTGGATCAGTCTATGATCTCTAATAAAGGATTTTAAGTCAAAAAAACGCCCGAAGAAAAACCTTGAAAATCGCCTATTTTTGGCCAAAAAGGCAAGGCTATACTAAGGCAAAATGACCAAAAGTCGGTCCAAATCAAGGGTCTCCAAAATGCTCAAAAATCATCAAAATACTGTTCCAAGGGCTAAATAATCCCTCTGGATCAGTCTATGACCTCTAATAAAGGATTATAAGTCAAAAAAACGCCCGAAGAAAAACCTTGAAAATCGCCTATTTTTGGCCAAAAAGGCAAGGCTATACTAAGGCAAAATGACCAAGAATCGGTCGAAATCAAGGGTCTCCAAAATGCTCAAAAATCATCAAAATACTGTTCCAAAGGCTAAATAATCCATCTGGATCAGTCTATGACCTCTAGTAAAGGATTATAAATCAAAGAAATGCCCGAAGAAAGACCTTGAAAATCATCTATTTTTGGCCAAAAAGGCAAGGCTATACTAAGGCAAAATGACCTAAAGTCGGTCGAAATGAAGGGTCTCCAAAATGCTCAAAAACCATTCAAATGCTGTTCCAAGGGCCAAATAATCCATCTGGATCAGTCTATGATCTCTAATAAAGGATTTTAAGTCAAAAAAACGCCCGAAGAAAAACCTTGAAAATCGCCTACTTTTGGCCAAAAAGGCAAGGCTATACTAAGGCAAAATGACCAAAAGTCGGTAGAAATCAAGGGTCTCCAAAATGCTCAAAAACCATTAAAATGCTGTTCCAAGGGCTAAATAATCCATCTGGATCAGTCTATGACCTCTAATAAAGGATTATAAGTCAAAAAAACGCCCGAAGAAAAACCTTGAAAATCGCCTATTTTTGGCCAAAAAGGCAAGGCTGTACTAAGGCAAAATGACCAAAAATCGGCCGAATTCGAGGGTCTCCAAAATCCTCAAAAATCTTCAAAATACTGTTCAAAGGGCTAAATAATCCATCTGGATCAGTCTATGATCTCTAATAAAGGATTTTAAGTCATTAAAACGCCCGAAGAAAAACATTGAAAATCGCCTATTTTTGGCCAAAAAGGCAAGGCTATACTAAGGCAAAATGACCAAGAATCGGTCGAAATCAAGGGTCTCCAAAATGCTCAAAAATCATCAAAATACTGTTCCAAAGGCTAAATAATCCATCTGGATCAGTCTATGACCTCTAATAAAGGATTATAAATCAAAAAAATGCCCGAAGAAAAACCTTGAAAATCATCTATTTTTGGCCAAAAAGGCAAGGCTATACTAAGGCAAAATGACCTAAAGTCGGTCGAAATGAAGGGTCTCCAAAATGCTCAAAAACCATTAAAATGCTGTTCCAAGGGCCAAATAATCCATCTGGATCAGTCTATGATCTCTAATAAAGGATTTTAAGTCAAAAAAACGCCCGAAGAAAAACCTTGAAAATCGCCTATTTTTGGCCAAAAAGGCAAGGCTATACTAAGGCAAAATGACCAAAAGTCGGTAGAAATCAAGGGTCTCCAAAATGCTCAAAAACCATTAAAATGCTGTTCCAAGGGCTAAATAATCCATCTGGATCAGTCTATGACCTCTAATAAAGGATTATAAGTCAAAAAAACGCCCGAAGAAAAACCTTGAAAATCGCCTATTTTTGGCCAAAAAGGCAAGGCTGTACTAAGGCAAAATGAACAAAAATCGGCCGAATTCGAGGGTCTCCAAAATCCTCAAAAATCTTCAAAATACTGTTCAAAGGGCTAAATAATCCATCTGGATCAGTCTATGATCTCTAATAAAGGATTTTAAGTCAAAAAAACGCCCGAAGAAAAACCTTGAAAATCGCCTATTTTTGGCCAAAAAGGCAAGGCTATACTAAGGCAAAATGACCAAGAATCGGTCGAAATCAAGGGTCTCCAAAATGCTCAAAAATCATCAAAATACTGTTTCAAGGGCTAAATAATCCATCTGGATCAGTCTATGACCTCTAATAAAGGATTATAAGTCAAAAAAACGCCCGAAGAAAAACCTTGAAAATCGCCTATTTTTGGCCAAAAAGGCAAGGCTATACTAAGGCAAAATGACCAAGAATCGGTCGAAATCAAGGGTCTCCAAAATGCTCAAAAATCATCAAAATACTGTTCCAAAGGCTAAATAATCCATCTGGATCAGTCTATGACCTCTAGTAAAGGATTATAAATCAAAGAAATGCCCGAAGAAAGACCTTGAAAATCATCTATTTTTGGCCAAAAAGGCAAGGCTATACTAAGGCAAAATGACCTAAAGTCGGTCGAAATGAAGGGTCTCCAAAATGCTCAAAAACCATTCAAATGCTGTTCGAAGGGCCAAATAATCCATCTGGATCAGTCTATGATCTCTAATAAAGGATTTTAAGTCAAAAAAACGCCCGAAGAAAAACCTTGAAAATCGCCTATTTTTGGCCAAAAAGGCAAGGCTATACTAAGGCAAAATGACCAAAAGTCGGTAGAAATCAAGGGTCTCCAAAATGCTCAAAAACCATTAAAATGCTGTTCCAAGGGCTAAATAATCCATCTGGATCAGTCTATGACCTCTAATAAAGGATTATAAGTCAAAAAAACGCCCGAAGAAAAACCTTGAAAATCGCCCATTTTTGGCCAAAAAGGCAAGGCTGTACTAAGGCAAAATGACCAAGAATCGGTCGAAATCAAGGGTCTCCAAAATGCTCAAAAATCATCAAAATACTGTTTCAAGGGCTAAATAATCCATCTGGATCAGTCTATGACCTCTAATAAAGGATTATAAATCAAAAAAATGCCCGAAGAAAAACCTTGAAAATCATCTATTTTTGGCCAAAAAGGCAAGGCTATACTAAGGCAAAATGACCTAAAGTCGGTCGAAATGAAGGGTCTCCAAAATGCTCAAAAACCATTAAAATGCTGTTCCAAGGGCCAAATAATCCATCTGGATCAGTCTATGATCTCTAATAAAGGATTTTAAGTCAAAAAAACGCCCGAAGAAAAGCCTTGAAAATCGCCTATTTTTGGCCAAAAAGGCAAGGCTATACTAAGGCAAAATGACCAAAAGTCGGTAGAAATCAAGGGTCTCCAAAATGCTCAAAAACCATTAAAATGCTGTTCCAAGGGCTAAATAATCCATCTGGATCAGTCTATGACCTCTAATAAAGGATTATAAGTCAAAAAAACGCCCGAAGAAAAACCTTGAAAATCGCCTATTTTTGGCCAAAAAGGCAAGGCTGTACTAAGGCAAAATGACCAAAAATCGGCCGAATTCGAGGGTCTCCAAAATGCTCAAAAATCTTCAAAATACTGTTCAAAGGGCTAAATAATCCATCTGGATCAGTCTATGATCTCTAATAAAGGATTTTAAGTCAAAAAAACGCCCGAAGAAAAACCTTGAAAATCGCCTATTTTTGGCCAAAAAGGCAAGGCTATACTAAGGCAAAATGACCAAGAATCGGTCGAAATCAAGGGTCTCCAAAATGCTCAAAAATCATCAAAATACTGTTTCAAGGGCTAAATAATCCATCTGGATCAGTCTATGACCTCTAATAAAGGATTATAAATCAAAAAAATGCCCGAAGAAAAACCTTGAAAATCATCTATTTTTGGCCAAAAAGGCAAGGCTATACTAAGGCAAAATGACCTAAAGTCGGTCGAAATGAAGGGTCTCCAAAATGCTCAAAAACCATTAAAATGCTGTTCCAAGGGCCAAATAATCCATCTGGATCAGTCTATGGTCTCTAATAAAGGATTTTAAGTCAAAAAAACGCCCGAAGAAAAACCTTGAAAATCGCCTATTTTTGGCCAAAAAGGCAAGGCTATACTAAGGCAAAATGACCAAAAGTCGGTAGAAATCAAGGGTCTCCAAAATGCTCAAAAACCATTAAAATGCTGTTCCAAGGGCTAAATAATCCATCTGGATCAGTCTATGACCTCTAATAAAGGATTATAAGTCAAAAAAACGCCCGAAGAAAAACCTTGAAAATCGCCTATTTTTGGCCAAAAAGGCAAGGCTGTACTAAGGCAAAATGACCAAAAATCGGCCGAATTCGAGGGTCTCCAAAATGCTCAAAAATCTTCAAAATACTGTTCAAAGGGCTAAATAATCCATCTGGATCAGTCTATGATCTCTAATAAAGGATTTTAAGTCAAAAAAACGCCCGAAGAAAAACCTTGAAAATCGCCTATTTTTGGCCAAAAAGGCAAGGCTATACTAAGGCAAAATGACCAAAAGTCGGTAGAAATCAAGGGTCTCCAAAATGCTCAAAAACCATTAAAATGCTGTTCCAAGGGCTAAATAATCCATCTGGATCAGTCTATGACCTCTAATAAAGGATTATAAGTCAAAAAAACGCCCGAAGAAAAACCTTGAAAATCGCCTATTTTTGGCCAAAAAGGCAAGGCTGTACTAAGGCAAAATGACCAAAAATCGGCCGAATTCGAGGGTCTCCAAAATGCTCAAAAATCTTCAAAATACTGTTCAAAGGGCTAAATAATCCATCTGGATCAGTCTATGATCTCTAATAAAGGATTTTAAGTCAAAAAAACGCCCGAAGAAAAACCTTGAAAATCGCCTATTTTTGGCCAAAAAGGCAAGGCTATACTAAGGCAAAATGACCAAGAATCGGTCGAAATCAAGGGTCTCCAAAATGCTCAAAAATCATCAAAATACTGTTTCAAGGGCTAAATAATCCATCTGGATCATTCTATGACCTCTAATAAAGGATTATAAATCAAAAAAATGCCCGAAGAAAAACCTTGAAAATCATCTATTTTTGGCCAAAAAGGCAAGGCTATACTAAGGCAAAATGACCTAAAGTCGGTCGAAATGAAGGGTCTCCAAAATGCTCAAAAACCATTAAAATGCTGTTCCAAGGGCCAAATAATCCATATGGATCAGTCTATGATCTCTAATAAAGGCTTTTAGGTCAAAAAAACGCCCGAAGAAAAACCTTGAAAATCGCCTATTTTTGGCCAAAAAGGCAAGGCTATACTAAGGCAAAATGACCAAAAGTCGGTAGAAATCAAGGGTCTCCAAAATGCTCAAAAACCATTAAAATGCTGTTCCAAGGGCTAAATAATCCATCTGGATCAGTCTATGACCTCTAATAAAGGATTGTAAGTCAAAAAAACGCCCGAAGAAAAACCTTGAAAATCGCCTATTTTTGGCCAAAAAGGCAAGGCTGTACTAAGGCAAAATGACCAAAAATCGGTCGAATTCGAGGGTCTCCAAAATGCTCAAAAATCTTCAAAATACTGTTCAAAGGGCTAAATAATCCATCTGGATCAGTCTATGGTCTCTAATAAAGGATTTTAGGTCAAAATATTCCAGAAGAAAACCTTGAAAATCGCATATTTTTGGCCAAAAAAGCAGGCTATACTATGGCAAAATGGCCGAAAATCGGCCGAAATCATGGGTCTCCAAAATGCTTAAAAATCATAAAAATTCTGTTCCCAGGGCTAAATAAGCCATCTCGATCAGTCTATGGCCTCTAATAAAGGATTTTATGTCAAAAAAGGCAGAAGAAAAGCTTGAAAATCGGCCATTTTTGGCCAAAAAGGCAAGGCTATACTAAGCCAAAATGGCCAAAAATCGGCTCAAATCGAGGGTCTTCAAAATGCACAAAAATCATAAAAATACTGTCCCAAGGGCTAAATAATCTATCTGAATTAGTCCATAGCCTGTAATAAAGATTTAAAAACCCTGAAAGTCGGTCATTTTGGCCAGAAAGGAAGGGCTATACTAAGGCAAAATGGCTAAAAATTTGGTTTCCAAAATGCTGAAAAGTCATGATAATAATGTCCCAAGGTCTAAATAACCATTCCAATGGGCTACCAATGCTAAAGTAGGGTAGGTGACGCTGAATAAAGAATATAATACTCATGCGCTTCGATAGCTAATGATCATGCGCCAACCTTACACAGAAGTAATACAAGGAAAAATTCATGACGCGGCCTTCATTCCATCAATAAGTGTATACATTTTCAATGAAGTTAATTACAGGGCTGAAGCAAAATTAAGTTCTGCACATTGTCCTTGTCATAAAATGAATGGGTTCTAAAAGTTCATGATTCACAATTTTATTTAGTATGTTTGTTTATTATTCTACAAAATTTCTTTCTTGATTTTCATGGTACATAGTTCACTTCAAGTCATTTCCGTTTGGGATATTTGTTCCTCCATTTCTATAAAATTCTTGTCGGATGATTTCGCTTCTGTTGTGCTGTTTTAACGGTTGGTCGATGGGCGCTCTTCGTCCATATACTGATGATGAAAGAAGTGGGACAGTTTTGTTCTTTTCCTGAAATGAAGAATAGAATATTTATGGAAGAATAAGAAAAGATGATGCATACTTATTCACCATGTACATCTCTTCAGGATACTAAAATTTTGTTAACCTGAGCAGCTGTCTACCCCCTTCATTGTGAACCTACAATGGCTCTCAAATCTAGTTGGGACACCCTAGATTTCTGTATGAATCAATGACATTTCGGTGAATCTAGCATATTAAAAAAATCTCCTCTCCCCTTAAAAAATTTTGAGACTATTGATGATTCTCTTAACGATCTTGCGAGGCCAGAATAAGCTGGGAATTGTAGTGTTAAACAACATTGTTTAAGGGGGAGGAGGGGGGAGGGTGAAGCAATAGCAGGCAGTCAAAAGAATTTCAGCACAGGCGTTCCAGCACTCTCCGCAGCTACTGTAGCCCCGGGATTACTGAATACAATTTTGGTACGGGTATATGCCACCCATATGGCTGGCTTTCAATTCAATTCAATTCAATTCCATTCAATTCAATTCAATTCAATTCAAATTTATTTGCAAAATACAAGGTTACAAAATAAAAGCTAAAAATACTTGTATTCTACGCGACCCAAGAGAAGCAGAGCTTATCTTGCTTGGGCCGCTAAATTAAAGTTTTAAAAGTTACATTAAATTTATCAAAATACAGAAACTAATACACACTTTTTTTTTATAAGAATACAGTCTATAAGAATATTCAGGCTCAAAATTGCTGAAATTTAAGAATTATTTAAGAATAATCTGAGGCTCAAGCTTGACGAGGATCATTTTTATTTCTCTGCGTTTTTTACACTGCACAATAAGTGTGATTGTCAGGCAACTGTATTTGTTTTGAAATGCATACATCCTGTCTGACTCTTTGATACAGTAACTCTTTTTATTAATAAAATAACAAATGACAAAGATTTGACTTATTTCTCTTGATCTTCAGGCCAATTTACAACATTGATGATTAAGAATATTTTAAGAATATTTTCAGGGTCAAAATCGAATAAGCTTAAGAATAATCGAGGCTTGGCAAAAAATAAGGTATTCTTATAAAAAAAAAAGTGTGTATAGCAGCAAAGATAATTTCTAGTTACTAATTCAACAACCAGCATAACATGTAATTTTCAACTTTTTTTTTTTAATAAATTTTTTGTTCTTTTTTTTTATTATTTTTTCTATCCAAAACAAAATAATTAAATCACTTAAATCACTAAATTGCACAAATTGTAAATCACAATAACAGCAAAAAATCACTTGAGAGAAATATTTATTATTTCAATAACAAAGATATAGATTCAGCCCCCACATTTTCTAAAAACATATTTAAAACATGCTTTTCATATTTCTCTATCAAAAAGCGTGCAATGAACTGTGAATATTAGATGGGATTATACCATAATCATCATCATTATCAAGCTGAAATGTCATTACTATGAATTCTAGCACGGCCAAGTTAGAATTGAAAAATCCGATAACGGAAACTTGTGGGACAAATGCTTATGGTACGTTTAGACAGGAGTCCACTGTTGGCTATCTGTAAAAGGGGGAACGAGGAATCGAGGAACGGGGAATCGGGGAATATGACGTCATATTCCCCCTTTTCCCAATCTGTAAAAGGGGGAATGACAACAAATCGTCTTTGCATTCCCCGATTCCCCGGGGAATCTGTAAAAGGGGGAATCTGTAAAAGGGGGAATCTTGCAGATTGTAGATTTTAAGGTTGAAATTGCCATTGATGTTAGCATGTTAACACCCTTTCCGTCTTTGTGGTCAATCGTCTTTGTGGTCCACAAGAGCAAAAATTGGGTGAAAAATGAAAGTTGTGCGATGTTACTGAAAATTGGCAGAAAGGGGTAATTTCGAGTGCTTATTTCGAATCTGCAATTTATTTTTCAAAATTTTTAAGTTTTGGGGTCGAATGGGGGCAAATTAGGTGAATGTGGGCATCGAAATGAAAGTGATATGATTTTTTCTGAAAATTTACAGGAAGAGGTAACTTCGGGTCTGATTTCGAATCTAGAAATTATTTTTTAAATTTTCTAAGTTTTGGGGGTCAATTGGGGGCAAATAAGGCAAATAAGGTGAATCGGGGCAGAAAAATGAAAGCTGTGAGACTTCGCTGGAAATTGACAGAAAGGGGTAATTTGGAATGCTAATTTCGAATTTGAAGTCTATTTTTCAAAGGTTTTTTAGTTTGATGGTCGAACATGGACAAAATGGCGGCAAATCAGGTAAATGCGGGGCAGAAAAATGATAGTTATGCAATTCGCTGAAAACTGGCAGAAAGGGACAGGGAGCTGCTTGATTTTAACTCAACTATTTTCGAGTGCCCCTTTAAGCTTTCAAGCAGTAGAACTTCTTTGCTGAATTCTTTCTCGTGAGAAACAGCATCGTGCGGCCTTTTCAAAATAACATTTTCTTTTCTTCCTTTAATATCTGCACAAGAAAATAATCCAAATGCCACTGAACCCAATCTGATTTGTTATTTTGACATCATGCCAGTCATAGAGCTTGATATTTTCAAAGCGGCTTTTTACGTTGGCTTTCGGTTTCGGAAAACTGGCAAATTTTGCAAACGCCATTGCAGATATGTACGCTGACCTTGTTTTTGCATCCCGTAAAAAACTCAGCTTGATTTAGTTGAAAGGAAAAGATACATGGGAGGTTCATAAACGCCGTGCTGTCTCGGAGGGGCGGGATTTGGCACGCATTATCAAATGCCATAGCCATACACATGACACAGCCTTTGCCCTTGCTCTTTCTCCTGATCCCTCTGAAAATCAATTAACCAGCTATCCTGTGCTGTTATTGGCTGTGGCTCTAATGGTCCTTTTCCTGCTATTGTTTCCTATCAATCACGAAAAGCCTCATACACATCTCATAGCCAACAAAGAAGCTTTTAGCAATATTTTAGTTTCAGTTTGTTATAGTTTAGTTTGTTATAGTTTGTTTTGGTATTATTATAGTTGGTTCCGACTGTTACCTTTCTCTTCAGTAGACAAATTAATGGGGATTGGGAGTCAGCTATACTTCTAATGATTCATGTTACTAACTTTCTATGAAGCCTGGATGCTATCTAAGTAACACTTTACGGCAAATTCAATACTTTCACTGCCATACTTTGAAAGGCTTGCATCTGCATTTGGATGGGCATTTAATGTTAAGTGAATTCGACATGAACATGTTTATTAACGATCTTTAGTTTTATTAAATGGGTAATTAAGATAAGAATATCTGATCCTTCGCTATCTACAGCTTGTTTGTTTCTTGCCTTAGCAAAATCAAAAAAGTGAAACAAACAGTGTTTTCCAAATTCATAGCGTAATTCGGGGCAAAACGAGTCACAACTTGAGAAAAATCTAAATGACATCTCGAAAATCAAATTAATGAATTTTTTTCTTTATGTAACAAGCATAATATGTAGCATCCCTTCCAATGAAATATTATGGAATTTGGAAATATCAATAAATACAATTACCCCCTTCTGTCAATTTCCAGCGAAATCTCACAGCTTTCATTTTTCTGCCCCGATTCACCTTATTTGCCTTATTTGCCCCCAATTGACCCCCAAAACTTAGAAAATTTAAGAAATAATTTCTAGATTCGAAATCAGACCCGAAGTTACCTCTTCCTGTAAATTTTCAGAAAAAGTCATATCACTTTCATTTCGATGCCCACATTCACCTAATTTGCCCCCATTCGACCCCAAAACTTAAAAATTTTGAAAAATAAATTGCAGATTCGAAATAAGCACTCGAAATTACCCCTTTCTGCCAATTTTCAGTAACATCGCACAACTTTCATTTTTCACCCAATTTTGCTCTTGTGGACCACAAAGACGATGGACCACAAAGACGGAAAGGGTGTTAACATGCTAACATCAATGGCAATTTCAACCTTAAAATCTACAATCTGCAAGATTCCCCCTTTTACAGATTCCCCCTTTTACAGATTCCCCGGAGAATCGGGGAATGCAAAGACGATTTGTTGTCATTCCCCCTTTTACAGATTGGGAAAAGGGGGAATATGACGTCATATTCCCCGATTCCCCGTTCCCCGATTCCCCGTTCCTCGATTCCTCGTTCCCCCTTTTACAGATAGCCGTCCATTGTTCGGCAATTTTTCAAAAATGATCTGAAATAAGGGACAAAATACTTGACCTTTGGCCGTTGTTCAGAGGTGGTCCTTTTGTAGAGGTATGGCCCGGGAGGTGGCATTGCATACCAGGACCTATCTCTGTTCACAATGCTTCCCAATTTATTGCAATTTTGTAGAATATTTTAGTTTAGCTTAATACCTCTGCTGTGACATTGAGGCCCAAGGTATGCATCAAGTCATCCCGTCTTAGTTCTTGGCAATAACCATGTTTTATGTGAAATCTTCGATCATACACCGAAACTGGCTGATGCTGTAAGTAAACAGAACAAGAAAGTAACTACAAATAATCGAGGTCGAAAAAAGAACTTTATATCATAAAACACCATACCAAACAATACCATACCATACCATACCATACCATAACATACCATGCCATACCATAACATACCATGCCATACCTTACCATTCCATTCCACTCCATACCATACCATATCATAACATACCATACCATGCCATGGCAAACCATACCATACCATACCATGCCATACCATACCATACCATCTCATACCATACCATACCATCGCATACCATACCATACCTCAGTATACCATACAATACCGTACCATACCATACCTAACATACCATGCCATACCTTACCATTCCATTCCATACCATACCATATCATAACATACCATGCCATACCATACCATGCCATACCATACCATACCATACCATACCATACCATACCATACCATGCCATACCATATCATACCATCTCATACCATACCATACCATCCCATACCATACCATACCTCAGTATACCATACAATACCGTACCATACCATACCTAACATACCATGCCATACCTTACCATTCCATTCCATACCATACCATATCATAACATACCATGCCATACCATACCATGCCATACCATACCATACCATACCATACCATGCCATACCATACCATACCATCTCATACCATACCATACGATCCCATACCATCCCATACCTCAGTATACCATATAATACCGTATGGTTACTAATATCAATACAAAGATCAAGGCATATGATCTACCTGTTTGTTATTGTTGAAGTATGAAATTGAGCCAGTGTTACTCGCAGAAACCCGCGCGATTCCTTGTCTTTCTGCATCAGCTGCAGCATGCTCTTTGCGTATTTTCCATTCACGCTAGAAAATGGAAAAAAAACACGTATAAGAGAAATGGTCAAATTAGCTTGTTCAGGGTGCGCTCTTCTAGGACATTTTTCTGCGTCTTCTTTTTTTCGAAGATTTCCGAGAGATCGAAATCCGCTCTTTTGGAAGACTCTAGGGGGAAATCAGAGACTT
>JACTAT010000052.1:5182570-5251181 GCA_014526335.1 Chrysaora quinquecirrha | reverse complement strand
CTGCCATTGTCGGTTGAACCATTATTGGAACACCAAGCAGCTTTTGTCCAGAGAGGTTTATAGCCTGAGAAGGAAAATATCATACACTGCATACATTTCAATATAGTTCAGTTTAATTCAAATCAATGAGGCCTATTATAGGTTTGCTGATTAACGGCTTCGATCCCTATTTTGCGTACGGATCTTGCAAAACCTTCTCTACGGTTTGCGGCTTCAGAATATGCACACAGAAGCGTCTTATAACCGAAATGAGCCTACAGTTGCATTCTTAATTTCATAAGAAATCATCGTCATTAATTCAGGCTCATTTAATGTTTTTTTTCCTAAGAAATGGTTCCTAAATCCAAGTTCCTTATAAAACAGTATGTAAAATTGCGAGAAACAGCGGAAAAACAAAGGGCATAAAGCCTTTTCGTCTGACACTTCTCAGAGTATAAACAGGAAGACAAATAGAAACCATAACACACTATTTCTGTCTAAACAGAGCCGACATTTTGTTTTTGATGTAGACAGATTCCAAAACCTTAAGGGAACAAAGATCTTGCTTTGCCAATGATTTGAAAATCATCCTCGCTGTAATTTTCTCCATAGTTTCAGTTGTTAAGTAAGTGTTATCCTATGGCAGACAGAATCATCTTTAAGGCTAGGATGTTTGGCCGCTGGGAGGCAGGATGGTTGCTCTCTTTGCCGAACATTGTGGATATTAGTAGGGATGTGCTGCTTTATCCTATCTCCTAATCTATGGTCAAACCCAAATTGTTCAGAAATTGTAATATCCAAAACTGTTTCCGCTGTTTCTCCCAATTTGGAAACTTTGTACTGCTTGAAGAAAATTATGTTTCTTTATAATTTTTCCAGTATTATTAATTTGTTGGCACACTAAGATGATATATGAACCTATATTTGTCATGAATTGTGAATACTATGACCAGTGGCATACCATAATAACATGTGATTTGAACCTGGACTGCATGACCAGAGAGCCAACGAGTTTAAAGCTATAAAGCTCAATGAAATCACCGAGTAACTCCCCAAGTTATACAGCAGTAGTCTAAGGCGATTTCAACAAGCTCTTTATAGCTCAATGGAAGCGTCGTTGGCTCTCTGATCATGCAGCCCAGGTTCGAATCGCATCTTATTATGGTATGCCACTGGTGGAAAATCTACAGAAGAAAACGAATTGAGAACATAAAATGATAACACAAAGCTTAGCTTACCAAAGGAACAGCTGATTTCTCAGTAAATTCAACATAACCGATTCCTTTCGAGCGTCTGGAGTTTCTATCGGATATAAGCCTGACATCCACCACTTGCCCAACCTTACAAAAGAATTCCATAATATCTCTGATGGTAACATTTCTTGCTAACTGCATGATGAAGACAGTTCTTGCATCTCTTTCTTCTGCTGATACATTCTCATCTTGGATTTCTCTCTCACGTCTGGCAAAAAGATAAATATAGTTTGATGAAGAAGCTAAAAAGTGGTGTTTACAATGGTTTGCTAAAAAAACCACTTATTTATTTATAAAATTTCATTCTATTTTATTCTACAAGCAAGCACATTTATTACTAAGAAACCACGTTTTTAGCAAGTTTTTAAAGTGCCTTGGATTTTGGGCTGATGTTATTTCATCTGAAAGTGTGTTCCAGATGTTTGGTCCTTGGAAACTTTGTGATTTGACGCCATAGCGTGTAGTTCTAACTTTCGGAATTTCTAGGATATTTCTTTTACGGAGGTTGTGATCTACTTGCTTATTTGAAAAATAGTCTTTCATAAATACTGGATTAAGATCATTAATAGTTTTGTAGACTTCATACGCTAGAAGTCTCCTGGAAAGATATTAGCCATATGATATAAAGCTAATATAATGTGGCGTTTTTCTAAAAACAACAGCAACCAAGTATCTGCATTGAAGACAGTATGTTCTAGGCAGAAAAACAACATAAATTAGTGTACATCGTTCAAGATATTAATACTTACGCTGACAGCAAAGATATGATATGAGGACCTTTCTCTCCTCTCCTCCTGGAAAGATAATTATAAAAATCAATAAAAGGTAGTGTTAAAAAAACGTGCATGGGAACAGGTTTTCAAAGCATATCTCTGTCGGCAGCCACAATAAAAAGAAAATTTTCCCATATCAAACTTCACACTCCAACTTCACATCAAAACTGTTGATGGCCACATGCTTAAAACATGCTTCCATACCATCGTTAGCGCCCAGATGCATCCCAGTGATGTCCCTGACTATATGGAAACTTGGCTTAATAATCTTACCTTTCTTCACCCATTCCAGGACTGGAATATCTTGATGTTCTAATAGGGCTGATATCTCTTCTACCTCTGTCCCTTTCCCTTTCTCTATCTCGTTCTCTATCCCTTCTTTCTCTATCTCGTTCCCTATCTCTTTCTCTATCTCTTTCTTTGTCTCTCCAGCTATCCCGGCTTCTTCTGTCTGGGCTGCGGCTCCTAAAAGTAGATTAACAATAATACTAACCATAGAAAGAACATTATTTCAGGGTGTAGCATTGTGTAGTCAATGGCGTTACCAGAGTCTGGCATAACAGAGATGCTCATGGCATCCCACAACCTCCCCAGACTCTAGCGAAAGTTCAAAGGCTGCAAGTTAAAAGGCAGCTGAGTGGTATCTTGTCTTTCCAAGGCTAAACTGGTACTAATATTCACCCGCATCCCGGGTGTCAAGGTAAAAACTCACTCGCATCGCGGGTGTCAAGGTAAATTTCAATACTAATACCCCATTCACACTGCAGGTTAAACCAGTTTAAAATTAAACCAGTTTAACAAATGTTGCGTTCTGATTTGTCAATCGAGGGATTCGAATTGATTTGATTGGTGGAAATTTAACCTGGTTTAAATAAAGCTGGTTTTACTGTGTCAGTGTGAAACAGTATAATTATTACAGCTAATTCATTTAAACTTATTTCGTTTTCGCAGGAGTTTTTTGCGGAATACAACGGGAAAACGCTAGTGTTGTTATTCGGTTCTTGATTTGTATAAAAAATATATCCAGTCGGGCATACAACTTAATGATGAAAAGGGTGACCAGAAGCTTAAACATGTCAAAAGATGACAAGATTGTTTGCTATTCACTGTATATTCGACTACACTTTCCAGTAGTCATCTTCAGAGTGACGATTTACAATAACGGTAAAACATAAATTTGAAATTTGAAAATTAAGATGACTACTGGAATATACAGTGAATAGCAAACAATCTTGTCATCATTCGTTTGCAATTCTAATTAAACATGATTAAGCTTCTGGTCACCCTTTTCATCATTGTTCTTAGTTGTTCATTTGAGTGTCGATAGATCCTGCAAATTCCTCTATTGCCTTACAAAGGTGTTCCTTAAAAAACTGTGTAATAGGGGAAAAGCAAAGGAGACAATGATAAAACTAACCTCCGTCTTCTTCGTTCTGGTGATCTGCTTCTTTCTCTTCTACTCCTACTTCTCTCTCTGCTCCCACTTTTTTCTTGACTGTCACTTCTGCTCTTCTTGCTCCTACAATAAAATACACAAAATGGTCATAAAAACGTTTGTTTTTAATGGTGTTTAATGTTTGTAAGTCAGTTAAATGCCTTTCCTTTTCACACTTATTAAAAAAAAACCTTGCACAGTACTAGCAGTATATGCGAGAATGCCCATGACATATATGTTGAAACATACAAGGCTTTAGTATGTGTATATAGTTGAAGCATGTTAAATAAAAAAGCACATGTAAATTTATACAAGACTGAGGAAATTTCTCCAAAATAAGGAAACAGGTCAGAGATGTGAGAAAAGTGACAGGAGAGACAAAAGTGACAACTCTTTTGTCTCAAATCACAATTTATTTGTTTTGATTAAGCAAACAGTTTTCTTTGTTTCCCACTTAAGCAGAGACAAGTGCATCATTTTATGATGTGGGCAGTTCAAAATAGGGAGAAATTAGAAGGGGAAAAAAAGAAAATCTTGTTTCAAGTTAGAAAAAAGTCCAAGACAGAGAGGTTTGAAATAGAGGGAGAAAATTAGTTGGCAGTCATTGAAAATGCTCAGCAGGCAAAGACTTGGGGCTTGTTCTTCTGAACATCCAAAACTTCCTGTTTTCAAAAAACAGAAAGCTTCCAAAAACAGAGTCCATGATTACCAGGAAACAGGAATTCTGGGAATCTGAAAAGTTTTGCTTCAAAATTCTTCCTTCCTTTGTTCCGAGATCCATTCATGAAATGTACCCTGGCATCTGATAAATTGGAAGTCTCTTTGAAACTTCAACCGTGAATCTCTCGAAATTCTCCAAAACCTTCTGCTTGTTTTGATGACAGAAGGTTTTGGAGATCTCCAAAACCTGCCCTTTTCAGAAGAATAGAGAATAAAGAAAGCTACTAAAAAAGAATTGGTTTAGAAGAATACGTCCTTAAGTTCAAAATGGGATGAGGGCCTGGGGCTGTATGACTTGGAGAGTTACTCGGCGATTTCATTGAGCTCTATGGCTCAGTGGAAACGTCGTTGGCTCTCTGATCATGCAGTCCTGGGTTCAAATCCCATCAATTGTGGTATGCCACTTGTGGAAAAATCTATCCTTGTGTTCGCCATTCATGACAAATATATATAAATAGTTATGGTGCTGAAGAAGGCTCAATATAGCCGAAACACAAAAAAAAATCAAAATGGGATGAGGGCCTGGGGCTGTATGACTTGGAGAGTTACTCGGCGATTTCATTGAGCTCTATGGCTCAGTGGAAACGTCGTTGGCTCTCTGATCATGCAGTCCTGGGTTCAAATCCCATCAATTGTTGTATGCCACTTGTGGAAAAATCTATCCTTAAGTTCAAGATAGAAAGAGGGGTTTGAGATATAAATAATTGACTTTACAACACTTACTTCTTCTTATATTTTCTTCTATCATCATCACTGCTACTGTCACTTCTGTTGCCATTTTTTGAGCTGGATTTCTCCTAATCATCAGGAAGAGCATATTATGTTCATGACAGGATCATTTTAAAGTGAGCAAGAAGGGGAAAGAAAAAAAAAAATTAATGAGCAATGAGAATGAAAATTTGCTTTAATTAATGTCAGAAAGACAGCAGAACATTCCAGCTTAACAGACGGGCTCTCAGTTTAGCTGAAAAGCTCTCCAAATTGAATTTTTTGGGAGAAAAGAAACCCAACCGACTACAAAAGGACTTTATATGGGGCAGGTTGTTTGAAAAAAAAAAACATTCTGCTTCCACACAAGTTTATGGCACAGTTCTTAACAGCCTACGTTTTGTCAATTTTAAGACCCATTCTGTTAAGGAAGGTTCCACAGTCTCTTTGATGGTATAAAGGGTTTCTCACACAGCCAAACTGTTGTATAGTCTGTGAGCAGCTAATGTTAAGGTTAAGTAAATTTTCATTTCTAAAAGTTTAAGGTCATTCTCTCCACATTAAAACAACTTTTCTGGCAGTAAAGGTTGGAGCCCTTATCTTGCATTAAATTTTGTGATATTCTCCTGCTCTTGAGATCTGTGTATCTTTTCTTACTGAAAACTGAACTGAGGGTTCTGAACAGGAAACTCCCATAGCAAAGGCTCTTCTGGACTTGAAATCTTTTAGGTAACTCACTTGGGTGATGGAACAGGACAAATTACTTAAATAAATTACTTAAGGAACATTAATACTTTAAATGCTCCACAGACTTGCAAGACAACAATTTTCCCATGGAAAGACCCTTTTCAAGTTCTTCCCAATAAACTTTTCATTGTGCACTTTTCTCTGTGGCTGCCCTAAGTGCTCCTGCAATTACCTCATATAATTACCAACCAGAGCACGCTCAGTTGCCATTCAAGGCATACTCAACAAGTACCTAAAGAAAAAACAAATATGGCTCTCTGCTGAATTTCCCAGTTCTTCTTTTGTATCTTCATAATTGATTGATCAACTTCCATTTAGTGATCTAGTGTGTAGGAAAAAGAGCCGTGTGGCAGTTTACAATGATACTGCAAAATCACAGTGCTTTCTGCATTGGCATTGGCCGCATCACATAAAATACAATGTAGGGCATAGGTAATTGTCTTAGCTTGTTATCATTACAAGGAAAGTTTCCATACAGGCCAAATAAAGTGCTTTATCAATCATATTCCTATAGAGTAATA
Organism: Chrysaora quinquecirrha; assembly: GCA_014526335.1. NCBI lineage: Eukaryota > Metazoa > Cnidaria > Scyphozoa > Semaeostomeae > Pelagiidae > Chrysaora > Chrysaora quinquecirrha. Next base: position 5,245,045 of record JACTAT010000052.1, on the reverse strand, counting down.
CTATCTTTCTTATTTAGACCCATCATATAAAATACAATGTAGGGTTCAGCTAATTCTCTAAGCTTGCTATCAGAATGCTTTATCAACTATATTCCCAAGAGAAATTCTCCCCCCATTTCGCCTTAAACCTTAGAATGTAAGGTTGCCTTTATGACAGCATCTGAAGCACTACTTAAGAAGCTGAGGCTAATCTGGTAATGCTAAGGACTCTAGCATTATCTACCCTTTTAGAACTTGGAGTAGAGTCTCCTTAAATGAAACATTTGCTACATTAAGAGTATACCATCTAATGAGAACTTGGTCTTTTTTGGCCAACAAGGGGTTGCAACCTCAAATTTTCAGCACAAAGCTAAGCTTTAATTTTTCCCCAAAACATGAAACTAGTCTACATGTACAGGATTAGACCACTTTCAACATATATTGTCACCAATGAAAATGGTTTGACTTTTAGTGTTAGTGTGATGCTATTATCCAAATAGCAAAACCAATACTGAAATTTTCTGCCAACAATGAGCCAGAGAACAGCCATAGAATTTTCTGTTTCTTACCGTAAAGCAAGCCCTATCCAACTGTAGGGTGCAAAATCAAGAATCTACAGTGGAAGATTTATAATACTATTAGAGAAATGCTTTTAACAGAAACCCTCCCTCAAATCTCTCCTCTAATTACCCCTTACAAATTTGCTTATTCTAACAAATGAACCCCTTCCACTATCTAATAAGCCTCACTAACGACCCCATTTCTGTTTAGCTATTACATAACAGCAAAACACCCCTTAAACAAGTGCTGAACAAACTGAGGTTTAATCTTATCATACTGTCAATCAAACTAAAATAGCTTTGAAGAACAAAATCAACCTATTTTACCTTTTTCTTGTAAGGGGCTTCAAGCATAGCATCTATGTCTAAGTCTTCAGCCATTTTGCTTTTTCAGTTTTTCTGATCCTAGTAAAAAAAAGTAACAAAATTATTAATGATATGAAAATAATAAAGAAAAATAAAATGTTTAATCGGAAGCCAAGTTTAATTTGTTGCTCCTTCCATGTGGGTATCTAGAACGAGGAGAAATTTGTGTAAATTTCTTTTTGAAAAATTTAATATTCCTCTTGTTATTGTACTGGATAACAGGGGAATACAGATAATTATTTTATAGCGAAGATATTTCATTTATTCAAGTTTTGAATACAGTAGGATCCCAGAATATGTTTATCTGCAAGGAAAGAAATAAACTAATTAGAAAAATGAAAGTTAATGTAGGGGTCCAGACTTGGGGTGAGTTTCAGGGCCCAAAACCCACCAACACATACACATATCCCAATTGTACAAAGTACCCCCAAGGTCATTATTTCGATGGGGTTTCTGGACCTTTTCTGAATTTTTGAGAAAAATAGCACACTTGACTTTCTATGATTGTGCATCCACGATCCAGTGTGCATTCCATGTAGCCTACACCGAAGATCTCCGGTGTGGAGTCTGAAATTTTATTTGTGTACTCACATGGCCCTTTCAAAAAAAAAAATGACCTAGACTATTATTTCAATTGTAAAACAATAGATCTATTGTTTCTTTTGGTGTGAAGTCCCATTTGGTCAGCATATTCTCTGGCGTGACCATAACACGGAATGCACCCTGGCCCAAGATTTTGTCAAAGCCTGCCACGAAATCCAGATGGGAGTACTTGTGCACTAAACTTACAACAGGCTAAGTAAGGGGGGTGGTAGGTACCTAGAGTCCTTGCACCCAAAGTGGCCACCTTGCACAATTTGAGAAAATCCACTGGTCTGCAGAAATTTATAAAAACAAAATGTTTGAATCTTGTTATTTCCTCCTAAACCCCACCAAAATGTTTCCTGATGCCATTTCCTTAATTTTATGAATTTTTTTCGTTTTTAGCGCGTAATAAATCCGATAAAAAAAGAATCATGCAAGGCCCAAGGACTCTATTTTATTTTGTTTGTGAAATTGTGAACCAAACTTTTCAAACATATTAAATAGTATTTTCGTATATCTAAACTCTCTTCAAAACTTTACCTACGAGTTCTATGAGGAAAGAGAAGCATGAAAGAAAATTGAAATAAATGAAGCCGGTGCTTGCTTTGCTGCGTTGCCGCCATGAGCGGTGGCACCATGCACACAGAACCTTTCCTCTGCCTCTGGCCTAGCCAGCCTACCCTAAGCCATCTGGTCAAACAAAGGAGCGGCAAAAACTCGCCTAAAAATGGTGGCTGTTGCAATATTTCATGAAAAATTACATATGAAACAAACCTTGATTTGAAATGGGGGTCTTTTTGAAGCAAGTTCTCGAATAAGTATGGAAATTTCTCTTTTTATAATGACTTTTTCTTCCCTTCTTGTCTTCGCCGCGAAAAATGTAGAGAAGACGTCTCGTCACTCGTGCATTTATTGGGCATGCGCAAAATACTCCTTATTTGGTAATTACATCAATAATTCAATTCAATCGGGGAAGTTTAGCAAATGTTCAGAAGCTGATGAGGAGGTTTGACGAAAGTTCCCAGAAAAATTAAAAACGATTTGGGCAGTAATATTACAGTAAAAACAGATGGATGGTACGTAAAAGCTTTTTAGTATTGAATATATCTCATTTTGACCTTTGAAAAATTGCGAGTTTACAAAAGCAATCTTTTTCTTATTGGTTTTTTAGGCCCAAAAGGCCCAGTTTGAGTTTCTCAAAAAATGCCAACGTCAGCAAAAACTTCTCAAATTTTGTATGCCTAGTTTGTCTAGCTGGCTTAAAGACTGGAATTTTCACACACGGAGCACCAAAGGCTTTTGTTTTCCAAAAAAAAGAGGCATTGTTTTGTATAGATTTGGCCTGAATTGCACACCGAATTTCTGTGGTGCACTCATGCACACAAAATTTCAATTTGTTTTACTTTGTTTTTTATCAGATAATAAGTTAATATATTTTTTAATTTTTTCCTTGCCTGTTTGCAGAGTATGGCTTTTTCCAACGAGATCTCGAGTGTGCAAGAACCCCTTTCTATTGTTCTCTCCTTTTGTTTACCCTATTGTTCTATTCAAAAACTCGAGTGTGCAAGTGCCCAACTCTGCAATCTGGTATTGGATTTTATGTAAATACGTAGGATTTTATTTAGTTAAAGAGTTTTTAAATATATTTTGTATATACTGTATGTTTATTTGATTGACAATGAAATTTAAATTTAAAAAAAAAGTTATCATTCTGTTTTCTTTTTGTACAGTTCACAACCAAACAGCTTGAAAGAGCATCAAAAAGATGTGAGAAAGACCAGAAAACTCAGCAACAGAAAGTTAAGAAGGTAAAAGATTTAAGAGCTGCCAAGTTCATGCTTAAACTCAAGGCAAAATGCAAATGGAGTTTACAACATGATAAAGGATCATCGCGTTAAGAGGCAGGGTGGACTGCAATGTTAGCCTTGTTCAATTAATTGATCTCCTTTGGAATCTGCAGAAACCTATATCTTTGTAGATCATATACTGTAAATTCTTGAATTGCCCCCCTTGAGTAAAACCTCCCCTCAAATTAGCCTCCACCCTAAAGTGAGAAATTGTTGATACACCCCCCTTCAAATAATCCCCCACCTCTGACATGTTGGTGTTAGCCTTTTAAGTCCATATTGATACTTTATCGAGTTATGACAGAAAAATGCATTCTCTAAAGTTGATGATGAATCATGCCTTTCTCAATGATTTTATATGCCCCCCCTTGTTTAATCCCCCACCTCAAATAAGCCCCCCTCCAAAATAATGAAAAGTAATTAAGCCCCCAAGGGGCTAATTTGAGGATTTACAGTATGTGCCTATCTACCTGTTTATCTGCCAGCCTGCACCCACCAATTTAGCCCATAGATGTAAAATGACGGTTTTTCATTTGCCACTGTTTTCTTCCATAATTTTGCTTATTTCCTTCCTTTTTGAAGGCAATACAACAGAAGAATGTAGAAGGTGCAAGAATCTATGCTGAAAATGCAATAAGAAAGAAAAATGAATCATTGAATTACCTCCGCTTGGCATCAAGAGTTGACGCAGTCGCATCTAAGGTCCAATCAGCAATGACTATGAAACAGGTATGATAGGCTTGTTAATCTATATGCTTGCTTGTGTCAGAATCCGATTGTGGAAGTCCAAAACTACCATCTGGGTCAACACGGCTTTCTGTTTTTCTATAAGCTCAGTGAGTACCCAGGGTAGCTGCATGTCTACATTATCTTTATAACAAGCAGATCCTTCCAGCATTAAAATACAACGAATGCTTGCTTGCTTGCTGTTAAAGAGTAATGGTCCCAAATTGATCCTTGGGAAACCTCTAGGGTCATTCTCATGGACTACAAGCTTACAGTTAACTAAGCTGTCAGTCAGGGCAAGTAAATGAGTACCCAGGGTATTTGTTCTTACAAATAAAAGGCTAAGATCACAAGCTACATCATCTTTATAGCTGCCAGATCCCTCCTGCATTAACAAACAAAGAACGCTTGCTTGCTTACCATTAAAGAGTATTGTACCCAAAATTGATCCTTGGAGACCCCCAGATTCATTTTCATCCTGTTTGATAGATACTAAGTCTATTTTGGCTTAATAACAGAATGTGCGTTCTTATCTGCTATCATTGAACCAATCAAATTTTAGTCTGGAAAGTACCAGTTTATGAAGTAGAAAGAGCAAGAAAAGTCTGGGAAGATAAAATTTTTGCAATGGAGAACTTTGTAACTATCGAGTATTTTATTCAAATTCGTCTTTCTAGGTAACAAAAAATATGGGTAGTGTTGTGAAAGGTCTTGATAAGGCATTGCAGAGCATGGATTTACAAAAGGTATGGCTAGCAATATTTATTGAAATACTGAATTCCTTTTCCAGTGTTTGTTAATTAGCAACTGAAGCAGCACATCATTCAGCTGACAAACCAAAAGTACTAAACTGAGTAAGCATGGGAATTTTGTTCTTAACAAGGACTAACGTTTTTTGCAGGTTTCAGAAGTTATGGAAAAATTTGAGAAGCAATTTGAAGACTTAGATGTTCACACTCAGGTAAAACATTTGGTCAGAACTTGTTTTGTAGTAATAACTATTGCCAAAAGAAACGCCTATGAATAGTCTTTGACTACACGTTTTTATTTTATAAGAAAGTTTTTTTGGGCCAGTATTGAAACTTTCTTAGATATTTCATGTTTTCAGTACCAAAACTTTCTTGTGACTTTCTTAGCAAAAATTTTAGAATGCAGTATTTTTGCGAATGCACAGTTTAGGGCACTGTATACATTGCACGAATACCATGTTTTTCATAGAAAATAATCACAAGACTCGTTTGATAGCAAGTTGAGCGACTGAACAGAACAGCGAAAATAACATACAAAACATTAAGAGTGAAAATATGAAACAGAACTTTCTTAAGTTTCAAGAATCCAGTATTGAACTTTCTTTAGTTTTTAACATGTTGAGCACTACTTTCTTATAAACCACTTTCTTATTAAAAAAAAACGTGTAGTCCATTCCTGCCCTCACGGAGACAATCGTTTTTTGAACCTCATCTATTACAATTTTTCGGAGCAGAAACTATCCGGTATTAACCGCAAGGCCTTGGCTGGCCCTAGCCAAATGATGAAACATGTCGCCAATCGTTTGAAATTTGCTTATAAACATTTTGCATTGACAAGAAAAAATTTCTAAAAAATATTGAGACTGCAAAACATTTTGCGTATTATTAACCGCTGCTGATTATTGCTTGTCAGTCAAACATTTGCATTCAATTTGTTACCTTTGCTGCCTGTTCAGCACTAATTTCAGGACTGCCGATCACGTATCTCATCGAGAGTTATATATTTAATTTAGCAGCGAATGGAATGCTTTCCGATTCAACATTGTTTTGGTTGAAAAAAATTTAACTTTTTCACAAGCAATGTTTAATCGTTTTGCCAATGCCTTAGCTTATTTAAAAAGTTAATGATTTGTTTTATCATTAGGTTGATCAACTTATAATGCAAGTAGCAGAGGAAAGTGGACTTGAAGTGATGGATCAATTAGCTGAACTGAACCCTGCAAGCGGATCTTTAGCTCCTCCTACTGCAACAGCGAGTAAAAGCACGTCATCAAAAGAGGATGATTTAGACAGAAGGTTTGTTCTATCTCAAACGTCTCTTACTTTATGCAGATAAGTGGTTCCGTAGTAGATAATGACAGGCTAGCAGATGGGCATTGAAGTTCTGAAATCGACAAAATTTTAGAATAATTTCTCATGATATTTTATCATTTTAGGTTGGCAGCCCTTCGAAATTGAACTCCCGAACTCGTTTGTATTTTTGTCACAATCGTAATTTCACTAATGCAAAATAAGTGAATTAACAGTAATCTTTGTTTCTTATTGCATGTTGTTCGTCCTTGTATAATGAACCGAATTATAGTTAGTTTTTCTGGATTAAAGATATTTTATATAAAGCAGTTGAATCTAATCAATGTTTTATACAATCATGTTATTTAATATTGCATATGTCAGACTTTTTATAAAAAAAGGAATGACTGAGAGAGTCTAAGTGTCCTGGTACATATGTGTCAGGGTGTTTTGCTGCATTCACGGTACTGCAGTCAATTATGAATTATGACAGCAACATGTGCCAGCATATAGCCTTCACTTAAATATCCCGACCATCATGCTAGCATATGGTCTGCCATGTAGGCATGTTGTCCATGTAGGCATGTTGTCCTGAATTCCATAAAACTAATATTGCCCACTGAGCGTTTCCTATGGTCAACCATGTCTATGCAGTCAACCATGTTAGCCTAGCCCTGTTAGTGGTCCATTGTCAACAATGCTAGTCTATAATTTTAGTACTCTCCACTGAGCTTGTCCGATGGCCTACCATGCAAGAACATAACATTACCGAGGAGACTGGTACAGTCCACATCAGATGTATATTGCTATAGTCATTCATGTGATACTTTATCATGGTAAAATAAATATGCACTATAAATAGTTAACAATAAAATATACTTGATCTATGATAAAATACACTTTAACTACGTTTATATCTTAAAAGTGAAAGTTCAATCACTGACTTAAAAGGAAAACACGAGACCTTTCAATTGTAAAGGACGTCAAACATACTACCTAGGAAAATTCAGAGTCCCAATAAAGAATCTTGGGCTCCTACACTTTTTTTAAAATAAGCAACCGCTCAATAAGCAACTAGGGCTGAGCTGACCTTAACATTAAGTAACTTCAGGGCTCAATTGAATTCTGTAAGCAACTAAAAAGTCAAACAACCAAGCTTATACGCTTTCTTGTTGTTAGGAAATTGTTTGTTTTGCATGTTGAAGTTCTTTAGCTAACTTTTTTCCACTTACTGTCTCCCAAAAGTTGTGTTATAGTTGACGATTTTGACCCGCAAAGTCAGGAGTGGTTGTTAGGTAAAAAAGGTTAAGCAAGTTTTAAGCAACAAAAGTCACGTGACGTGATTAAAAAAAAGTGTATTTTGAAATACATACAACCCACTTTAAACACTCTGTTATAAGCACGCCCGCATTTATGCATCTAAGAAAAAAATAAAACCGTCAAAAATAGACGACCTAAAGTTAAAAAAAACTTCAGTTGTTTAAAATACCTGAGCATTCAGTCAGACTGACTGAGTCAGTTCGACGACGGAAAATGATTTTGCTGATATTTCATCAACTTGCATCTTCTCCAAGGCTGTTATCTTGTTTATCTGCTCTGCAAAGACACAAATTTAAGAAATAATTGAGAACAGAGTATAAGACTTGGGTAAATTCACACTTTTCACATTGTTACATGTTGAAAAGAAAAAAATCGTTATTTTAACTGTAATTTTCAAAAAAATCCTTTTCGTAGACAAAACACTATTCCCCTGAGACACTATCTAAATTTTTGCTTCTTATTGATGGTTTTGCACTGTAGGCCCAACTATACCTGACGTAGCTCTACAGCAAATTAGCTTTTATTTTCAGCTTTAATTTAGCTTCCTTCTGCTCAAAAATTCAAGAAAGTTTTTTTGAGTACCCAGTTCTTATAAAAACTTTCAGTACTTAAAATTGCGGTAAACAGTGGAAACATTTTCGGGCATACTTAAAAGCTTTTTTCGTCTTACACCCCCCAGCGTATGAACGTCAGAAACAGACCGAAACAATAAACTAATAATAAAGTTCCGTCCTATTTTATTGCTTTGGTCTGTTTCTGACGTCCATACTCTGAGGAGTGTCAGACGAAAAAAGCTTTTAAGTATGCCCGAAAATGTTTCCGCTGTTTATCGCAATTTTGAAGTTTTGCACAACTCAAAACTATTCACTTTCAGCACTGTTAACTCATTAACTTTCTTGAAAAATAGTGCTTATCGCATAGGTTCTAAACATAGCTGCTGTATAAAGTCTAGTCACAGAGTCTGAAAAGTAATTTGACATTGCAATGCCACATGAAAACTAGGGAGTTGATAAACATAGTACTCTAACCTTGAGTAATTTTGCCTTTTCATAATCAATTTTCGCTATTTTCTTCGTTATCCATCCAGGAACGTCAGGGATCATGTAGGCAACAAAGAATTTTATTCCAATGATAACATGCTTGGAAAGAAAATTTACTTTTAAGAACAAAATTGCAAATATAAAATTTATGTACAAAATCAACTTCCCCCTTGTGGGTGAAATAATTCTTCGTATGTGGCAAGGGTCCAAAATTTATGTTGCTTATGTTGAAATTGGACACAGTCATATCTTGACAACTGCTGATCGGCGATTCGTTTATGTTCTAATAAATTGCAACTGACTGGTTGACAAAAGCACTTCAGCAACTAATTCTCAGATGATGGCCACAAGTTTGCACATAGTACCAGAAAACTGGACATGTTCTAAAACTGATCCCCTCAGTCGCAGTTGACATGAATTTTCCCACGATAGGTTAGTATCAGTCTATTAGCGAGAGGCCAATGAGAATCACTCCAAGTATCACGTAAATTATGTTTGTGTGGAAGCAATCATGTGTATATAATTTGACAGCTCTATCCACGCTGTAGAGACTGACCACCCTGGGCACTTGGGCACTATTCTTTAGTAATTGCGATCAGCTATATCCTCTCAGCTCTGACTAGTTGTCGATATATATCCACAAAAATAGAAGTTACTGTGGTGTCGTGGTGTAATCAAGCTGACTCGCGGTATCAGGAACTCATTGTGGTCTGCGTTTGAGCCCAACCAGGGTCGAGGTCTCACTGAGTTAACCTACTACTGAGATCCTAGAGACTGGTAGTCAAGACCAATTCACCTTCAGCTTCACCTAGCATGTACAATTATTCCTCCCGCTTAGTTTTTTTTCTCGACTTCCCTTAAATGTTATGTTGTAATTTCCCTACACGTTTTTTTTTATAAGAAACCGGTTTATAAGAAACCTAGAACTAGACACCCCAAAAGTTAAGAAACTTTTAGAACTAGGAGGAAGGAGTTAAGAAACTTAAGAAATTTTTGTGTCAGTTTTCCAACATACTGATTTCACATTTGTGGACATAGTAATCAATTCTCAAGCATTTCCATGCGATTTCTCGCACACAGCATGGCTAATTCTTTGTTATACAATAATATTAATAATTTGTTTGCTATATTCACGTTTTTTTATCGTTTTTACTGCAGTTTTTTCCATTAAATTAAGAAACTGTCAAGAAACTTTTAGAACTTAAATTGGGCCAAAAATTAAGAAACTTTTAGAACTAGGCACCGAGCCAAGTTTCTTATAAAAAAAACGTGTATAGACATTGTTGTAAACTAGTATAAATTTGCTGTATTTTTAATCTTACTTGTGCTGATGATGAGCTTGTGACGGGTTCAAAACGTTCTAAACAACCATGGACTGGTCGTTATATTACTCTCTTTACCGTGTAAGTCAAATATGTATATGTTTATGTCGCTCAAATTGAATTATAACGTTTACGTCAATTGAAGCTTATTATTAAGGATAACATCAATTCGAAATTTTCTATCTCTGTCTCTTCATAATACTATTCGGTGTTTCTTCAATCTTACAACAGGGCGATAAAAGCCTTGCTTTACAGAAAAACAAGTACAAACCCAGAATCCTTAATTGAAGAAGATGAATAAATTCAAACCTCAATAATAACGAATAACAAAACATAATCAATTGTTGACATATTCTTCAGCCATTTCTGTGTACTTGAAGACATTGCGATTAATGCACAATTTGTAATAACAGCAACGATGCCCATAATCTCAAATGCAGCCTAAAAGGTAAAATAGTAACAAAGCGTAAGGTAAAACAGTAATGACAATATTTATAACAATAAAAATGGCAATGCTAATGACAATGACAGTGACAATGGCAATAACAATGACAATAACAATGACAATGACAATGACAATGACAATAACAATGACAATGACAATGACAACAACAATAAGAATGACAATAAAATAACAATAACAATGACGATAACAATGACAATAACAATGACAATAACAATGAAAATAAAAATAGCAATAACAATGACAATGACAATAACAATAACAATAACAATCACAATTACAAAAGTGATAACAATAACAATAACAATAACAATAACAATGGCAATAACAAAAACAATAACAATAACAATAATAATAACAATAACAATAACAATGGCAATAACAGAAACAATAACAATAACAATAACAATAACAATGACAATAACAATGACAATAACAATGACAATAACAATGAAAATAAAAATAGCAATAACAATGACAATAACAATAACAATAACAATCACAATTACAAAAGTGATAACAATAACAATAATAATAACAATAACTATAATAATAACAATAACAATAACAATAACAATAACAATAACAATAATAATAACAATAACAATAACAATGGCAATAACAGAAACAATAACAATAACAAAAACAATAACAATAACAATAACAATAACAATAATAATAACAATAACAATAATAATAACAAAAACAAAAGCAAAAACCATAACCATAACAAAGACAATGAAAATAACAATAAAAAAATTTTCGCATACCTGCCATGCACCAATAGAAGATGCAGATTCGAAGAAAGGTCTTTGAAAAAGTCGGCATAATTTGAAGGCATCACTTCTTATTTCAATCAGATTATTCAACAATGCCCAGAATGCAGCCAATGGATATGCAGCAGAGAATAGGAACACATAGCCAAACTGTATGTACATTTCCAAATAGTCTGCAAAGGTACCCTAAAATGAGAGGACTTGAAGGATACGACAAAATACATATACCGTACTTTTTTAGTAAATAGTCGGGGCGGTACATAATTTTCAAGTTTAGAAAGGGTGATCTTTCGATGGGGAAGTTCCAAGTAGGGGTATATAGGAAAAAAGAAGGAAGAAGAAGATAATCAGATAGGAAGAAAAGAAGATAGGAAGCAGATATGAGGAAGCTATAAGAAGTTCCAAACTCTGAAGGGCCTTTAAAACAACGGTCATTCACTCATAAAAATACTATACGCTATCTAACTATTCCTTCCTTCCATCCAATCAAATTATTATATATAACGGATGTTAAGTACACTGCGATTAAATATGAGCTTCTTGACAAAATCTACATATATACATTATTAAGCGCGATGAAGATCAAGAAGGGTGCTTTTGAAATCAAAATCTATCTGTTTTGCGTACAAATATTGTGAATTAAAATAAGTAAATGATGCATCTTACAAGTCATCAACAATACAAGCATTAAACTTACTTGATAAACAGGCAATCTTTCTTGTTTTGTAATTTTATCTTTGATTTTATCTCTTTTAAGTAATATTTTTGCTCCATCTTTTTCAACTTTGACGTTATGTCTCTGATACATCAAATAGGGAATAAAAGATTCCTGTACTTGTTGAATTGTTTGTTGTGTAATCAACAATGTTGCCAAATGCTAAAGAAAAAGTTATGTTCTTATTAACATTACACATAATAACATAACGTCACGATTGCAGATTGATTGCCGATAGTAGAAATGGAGTAACATGCCTCTCGTTAATTTATTCGTATTTCTTTTGTCCCTTATGCCTTGCATTTGCCTTTCGTAATCGTTTTCATATTTGCGTTTTTTTCTGTATAAAACTGACTTCAGCTGTATAATTCTAAAAAAAGACTTATGGGTATTTCTATGCATAATATTCATATTTCTTTATGAACTTTGGGGTATACTATTTAGAATTTTCATAAATTTTGGGGTCTGATTTTTTTTTACGAAAGTGGGACACCCCCGTCACTGCTCTATTGAAGTTACCCCTCCGGGAGCTGTCAGTTCTCTATGAGAGTATCCCCGGGACTAATTATAGGCTTTTTTTTATAAAGAAATACAAAGAAGTACTAGGCTTTGGTTTTTGAGTCTTATTCATCCACTATCTTAGAAATTACTTGATTAAATGCAGACAAAGTCTGTCGGTCTGAATGCCTTGCCCATACATACGCTGTAGACATGTTCTGAGAAGAGATCGTAATGTGGTGAAATATAACGGTCTGATAATAAGAAACATGCATGCTTGCAGGCTTAGAATGAAAAAATATTCTTATAAAAAGCAAAAAGACTGATGGCGAACCTGTCTTAGAAGCTCCATGTCATGTAGATAAAAAGCGATGTAGAACAGTGATATGAAACTGTTCACTGAATGAAACTGAAAAACAAAGGGGAAAGTAAATAAATCTCGTATGGCACAACAGATTGTATCATACTAAATATATCAAGGCTGTATCTGATACATGATAATCGCCACTTATCAAGACAAGCCTTTGATATTTACCACGGCAACTCCGTGCATCAATGAAGTATCGTACACTATCTCAGAAATCTGGTTGATTAACATCAAAAGTTGCCCTGAACGCAATTCGGCGCCATAACTTTCAGAAATTGAGCGCTAAAAAAACTGAGCTTCCTCACAGGTCCGGTTAATTTTACACACCTTTCAATCCGACGTATGCAATAAATAAGAGCGAAACCACTTTTCAGAGCGATTTCTCATTGCCCGATGATTGGAGACGGATCTCTTCCGAAACGTTGCCATTATAAATATCAAAGGTTGTCATGTCAGTTGTCAGTTGTCATGATAACTGGCGATAATCATGGCTAATAAAGATTGCATCATGCTTTTAGACACTCTAAAAGGAAGATATCCGTGATTTTTTGGGTTTACACGCTTTTTTTATAAAGAACCTAGCTCAAGGCCTAGTTCTTAAAGTTCCTTATTTTTTTACCTCTTTTGAGACGGTTGTAGTTCCAAAAGTTCCTTAATAGTTCCTTAATTTTAACTGCACATACAGTTTAATGACTACCGTAGCGTACAGAGACATTTGCATGTAATCAAAGCTTGAGACTACTCAAGGAAACATTTAATACAGGCGTAAAGTACAATTTTTGTGATTTTCGACTGCAAATGAATGGAACCGGCTTTCTAATTCTTGGCTGTTTGCAGTGATAAAAATATTCAACGATGAAAAGTTCCTTAGTGATTTTCTCTTTAGTGGTATAAGTTCTTTAAATTTTCGGGCCTTCTGCATGTAGGTTCCTTATAAAGTGGTTCTTCAGGCGGCGCCAGCCGCCAAAATGTGGGGTGGACTAGCGAGCGTAGCAAGCTGCAATAGGGGTATACAGGAAAAATTTTGGGGGACCACGCCCTTTAGAGTGCTGGAAAAACGCCCTTTCGAGTGCCAGGAAACGCCCTTTTTGGATCGAATGAAAGATAGAATCCTAATTTTGGCAGAGATGAAACAGTCAATGAAGGGCAAAAAACTTAACGAGAACGTAATTATAAACTCAAGACACAACATAAACCTATGAAAATATTATTCACTGCTTGATTGTTTTCAGCTGCTTCTTTTTCCTTCTTCCAAAAGGCAACCTCTCTTGATCCAGAAAAGAGTGTGAATTCAAGTGAAGTCTTAAGAAAGGAAAATGACTCATCACCCCCTCCCTCATTATTTTCTCATCGGATTTGGACGAATTACAAAATCGATCTTTGAGAAAACTGGGGTGGACACGTCCCCCAGTCCACCCCGTGGCGCCGCCCTGCTATCTGTGAAAACCTCATTTTCAAATTACCTACCCCAGTCGTTCAGTTTAGTTGCAATGTTACTGTATATGTTATTCAGCAGAAAAATGACTCCACCATAAAGGACGCTGGGAATGATCTTGATAACCTTGACAACGTAGCCAGTCTCGTTCTGGTATCTCCTCGCCAAAATCTGTTGGAAATCGAGGTACAGCCACATGCCAAATATTGCGAATTTTAAACAGAGCAGAAGTAGCGGGAAGGATACACAGTACATCTTCACTCGTCTTTTCCATGTTGGATAATACGGCTCTGGTAGCCCTGTAATCGGACTGATCCTCTTTATGCCTTTGAACTCAGCTCGAGGCTGCTCTACCAAACGAGACTCATCTGAAAAATCGGAATCGATGAATTGAAATCGTAATTTAGTGGAACAATTTGTCTATAAAATAGCCATACGTTGTTTGTGAAGCTAATTTCAAAAGCTTGACAAACATTGTTTGATTGTTTGACCGGGTACAAAAACTACACATAAAGCATCACGACTCGCCTTATTAACCGTAAATAGCTTTGATTACATTTTGCAAACTAGTTCTGAGGAAGGCGAAGTATTAGTTCCAAAACAATTTCTTGTGTATTCGCAAACATAACTCGTTGTCTTTTGTTATGCTACGCGGTATTCTACACCTACATAGAAAAGCCTTAGAATAGCCTTAGGGTACATAGAATAATCAACACCTAATGCTCCAACATTGCAGGATTTGAGCATTTGGATACAGCACGGGTTTGGAGTTAGAGCTAGCAATCTGCTAGCAAGCAAGCAAGCAAGCAATTCAATTCAATTCAATTTAATTCGTAAAACACACAGTTACTGAATAACATACAAAGTAAAGAAATATAGCCGTCTTTATTTGTTAACGCAGGTCATGGGTTCTAGCAGCTATCAAGCTGATATAGACTTGCAGCCTGTGCCCCTCAGACATATTCTAGAACGAATTCCCCGAATTCCCTAAACTTGTGGAAAGTGTTAACGAGAAGATTGGAATCCAAGGCCCGCCAGTTGTGAACCGAACTAGAATTCCGAACTAGAATTCCGGTCAGTTGAAACCAACGGAAATTGGATCTCGAATATAAAGAGGTTTATTGTGGCAAAGCATGAAGTCGACTACTGTACTGAATTCAAAAAGACAGTGGGGAAAAGCTGACTCAATCAAACTTTCGGCATTTTTCAACAAGGACGACAACTTTCGAGAGTTTTCGGGCGGTCGTTGTCGGTAATATCATAGGTAATGAAATTCAAAACGCTGGGAATAAGGTAGGGTTAGTGATAGGTTGCCTTGAGTGGTTCTTGATTGGTAAAGAATAAATAATTGAGATCAAACCTCGGTTTTTGCGTAGTCTTCCCCACTCAAAGGTTATCACAGAACATTTTCTTTTCCATATTTCAAGAAATACCGTTGTCCAAATCAGATTGAGAGCTGCAAACCAAGCATTCTCCTCCTTGTTGTCATCATACACGAAGAATTTGTGAAATATGGCAACCAGACAGGGCGGTATGAGGAATTTAGTGTAGAAGCCAAGAAATGCAAAATAAAGAGCGATAGTTTCACCGAAATACTCGCGAATGTCATCTAGAAGAGAATGATTTTATCAAGATGGAGTACCACAGTGGATGGTATTAGAACCTGGACTGCAAGACCAAAGTGCCAACTACTTTTCCATTGAGCTAAAGAGCACAAAGAAATCCCCGAGTAACGATGACAAATATAGACAAATATGTATGGTGCTGAAGAAGGCTCAACATAGCTGACAAAAAAAGCTCAGTTGAAACGTCGTTGGCCCTCTGGTCATGCAGTCCACATTCGAATCCCATTTATTGTCATGAGGCATACAAACATATAACGAAAGGGTTCGCCATTGATGACTGTCTAATATAGTTTTATCAAGGAAAGTTGTAGGTAAAAATAAGATTCACTAACTAGGTTCCGTTAGAGTATATTTTCTGAAACAGAAAACTAAGGCCCGGGGGTACTTGATATATTTTGGGTACTGGGGACGTGCCACCCCTACGGGTATCGTTTTTCATGATTTCGGTATAAACATGGGCCTTAATTTTCTGAAAATTGGTATAAATAAGGGCATTGATTTTTCCAAAATCGGCAGCAACTATTTAGAAAAAGTTCTTATTTTGGTTTTTTTCGCTTTTCATGGTGAAGTTTGATTCGAACTGACATATTATAGTACATTTAAACATATTAAAGTAGTGTACGAGTTAATATTTTCGTATAATTTTGAGTATATATTTTCAGGCATTTGGTATAAATATGGGTAGGTTTTGCTGCTCGGGCTGCACGTGAACTAAGGCCCCAGCTAAACGAGAGACGATCAAGTATTGTTGGTCAAACATTCGAGATTTGATTTACAAGCTAAGTTTCACCCTTTAGCCACGTCACAAAACGTTGCTTGACAAATAGAACTCGCACAGCAATGCTTTTCAAAGATTTTGCATGTATCAATTTTTATGAGCAATGCTCTCGGCGTACTGTTCTAGAAAGCTGGGCATGTTCTACTTCTGCGATTAGTTGCTGACTGATTCCCGTCGCAGTCGCAGACGATCTCGGCGCTCTTGTGAGTTGCGACTGCAATCAACTATACCCTATAAGCCCTGACTAGTTCGCTATAATTTCGTTATAAGATCATAAGCAGTTACATCTAGTTGACATTTGTTCTATCGTATCGTAAAATTAAAGTAAAGTTGCCGTTTTTGAGTCTACTACTAGCCTGGGGCTACTCAGTCGACTTTACACTTTACCCCTGGTCTGGATGCATTAGCATATAGCAGGGTGCAGCCACACACGGCGCTCATAACTACCAACCAGGTACCCATTTATACACCTGGGTAAAGAGAGGCACATTTGTGTTAACAACTTGCTCAAGGTTGTTATCATTGCAACACAAGTGGAAAGACCGTGACTCTAAACCACAACATTTTCGTTGTGAGTCCAGCACACGCCACAGAGACCACAATCGTAGGTTTACATAAGTCTGGCATTGGGGTTTACATTTGAGAATGGCAATCGTAATAAACTTACTGACTGGTATGTCCCATTTGTTGAAGTTAGCATACCAGTCTTTTCTGAGTGATTTCAATTTTGACATTTCATGCAGTGGGAACAAAGTGATTACATTATATGCAAGACATCTTGGAACTGAAAGAGAAAAGAAAAACAAATAATAATTTGATTTTTAACTTCCCTAACTGAAGCATGGCAGTATTAACTCTGTCATGAGAATGTAAAAACGGCCAAGATGACGTTGTCGCCAGAACGCGGGATATCAAGACGCGGGAAAATAGTTCTTTACCAAGGTTCGTTCGACGTCTTAAGGCCTGGCTGGGCTAAACAAGGAGACATGTCGCGCGAGAAATTGCTGCCCCCTCGTTGTCTCCCCGTTTAGCCACCTCGGAAACTTTGAAGCACGCGACAAAATTTATAGCAAGAGACAACAGAAACATTTCTTGTCTCCGTGACATGCAAATGACTCGGGGGACATGTTGCTTGCTTGTTACTCGCATGTTTAGCCACCCCGGGAGACACGCCGAATACAGTGTAGCGTGCGACCAAGTCTCCTAGTTTAGCCATAGCTTTATTCACTTGTGGAGTCCCATTGCTAAAACAGCCTATTGACAATGAAAATGACAACGTCAACGTCACTGTTAATTTATCCCTGGCGTAACTGAAGGAGCTACCCATTCTTTCATAAGAACACAGCTTCGTTTTCAGTCTGCCTGTTTCTTTGGAGCCATCTTAACCTTACCACACCCCCTTCCCTTCTCAAAAACATGTTTAAGACCTGGTTCTCATATAGCCAAAAGTGGCTGTAAAAGTGCTGAGACAGTAATGCAACGTTTCAAGTTTTAATGGAAACACTTCCTTACGTTGGATCTAGCGTGTCTGGACAGTTGGTCTGCTCTGGTGTGCTGGAATAAAAAGTTAAATTTGGTTTAATTTTCCCAGTCCGCTTCTGTCACTAGAAAATTTTAATGGAAACATGTCTATAAGGCGTCAGCGACGTGTCTGTGGCACCTGCCTTTGTTCTCATTGAGCACATGACTGTAACAAGCTAACCAAATATGAGCAATTATGAAACCATTTTATAGCAACCACTGTCCCAGCACTTGCCCCGCCATTTACGGCTAGATTACGCGAAATGTCGCAACAATTTCTCAGCACTGGTACAGCTGTGTCCCTGTGTTTGCGCAGCCACTCATGGCTATATGGAAGCCAGGCTTAAAGATTGTTCTCGGCAGGGGTTTTGCAGTGGCAAACTTTACAATATGTATAGTGCAAACAAGACACTTTAAACAAATTAAAGATGGTTTATGCGTTTAGCAAGTAGACTAAAACAAACAATACCTTCCCTGACTCTAGTGATAACAAAAAAATGTACCCAATGCCTTTACCTATTGGTCTATCAGCATACAATGTAGCTTTCGGAAAACCAGGCACCGACCCCATATCAGCAGCATTGATATTATTCAGGCATTGCAAGATGAGGAACTGTTTTTCAGATGACGATAAGAAATGATCATCTCCTTCAGTGAATCCCGGGAATTTATGTCTATTCTCAAAAGAGAAATCCTCTCTGAATCCTTCATCTGACATTTTCATGACTTTATATTTATCTGCGGCTTGTAACAGTCGTTCACATGATGCACTGATGTAGTATGTTCTTTTGTCATCACCAGGGTCATCTGATTTGACTGTGGGAATCAAATCAGCTCCACCCGAAGAAACTGGAACAAAGACAAACCAAACTATGGTTAGTGTTTGCCCAATTAATGTTCATTTGTCTATTATTACACTACTAAACAACATCGATGTGCATTTGACCTCATTTGTACGAGAGAAAGTGGATTGACTCTGGCTCTATCAAAATGAATTTAGCTCAAAAAATGCCTTCCATGTAATTTTCGTCAGCACAATTTTCAGCAAACAGATCAACCACCCGTGGGTCCAAGCAAGCGTCAAACATGATTGGGCCATACTTGATAACTGTAATTGTGCAGAAAAATACATACAGCGAGGATTGTTTTAAAATCATTGGCAAAGCAAGATCTTTGTTTCACTTAGGGGTTTTGGAATCTGTCCACATCAAAACCAAAAGGCAGCTTCTGTGTAGACAGAAATAGTTGGTTTTCTCACTTGGACTCTTAACCCTATTAAGTATGGGGGTGTAATCTGGTTGTTTAGCTGGCCGAGCGATATAGCCGATAAACAATAACAAAATACAAGACAAGAAATGACGATGAGAGAGATACCAATATTTCCAGAGCTGTATCGATTCCAATGTTCATAAACATCAAAGTACTAGGTTAAATAAACGACAGAACGTGTTAAATGCCACCTTTCTCAAGTGCAGCACAACAGTTAAACGACACTCAGGCTCCCATGTCCTGAAAAACGATGACTAACTACATTAGTCACAAAATACACAATAAAACAGAAACAGCACCTCGGCAAGATCTTTCTCAAGTACCTTGCCTCGGCCTACTTAACCTAGACTCCTCAGTCCTTCCAGCTACATCTTGTCTGTTTGAATCCGCACTCCGAGCTCTCTCTACTCTCTCTCTCTCTCTCTCTGATCTCTCTCTGAATTACAGTTAAAATACAGGCTAAATATATACGGATAAATTACTGACTAAGCATGACAGAACAATCTAGAAAAGTTACAAACAAATATGCAATGTTACCTAAAATACAAGTAAGTAATGATGACAGTGCATTAACGAACAAAAGCAAGTAATACGTGATAACAATGGGAACAATAGAACGGAATGCTGACTAACTATGCATGACGCAACTAAGATACCTAGAAAATGCGATTACGTAATGATCTAAATACAAAGTAAATCTAACAAAAAACCTAAAGATGATTCTAGAAAATACGAGAAAAATGGAAATAGAAATACATTTTAATGAAACATATAGTCCTAAAAAGTAGCTGTATTACAGGGGGGGGCGTTTTTCGCCCCCCCCTCCTACTTTTGCTCGTGTATCATCTGCAAGAACTCCTTAGTAGCTTTGGTAAGGGTCTGACGTTTCGTAGAATTTATCAAGGAACCTTGTGGTATGGGTTATGGTGTTGCGGACTTAGTCACGTGACCAGCAAATGTCCATATTTGGAAGCAGGTAATGCAAATTACCCTTAAATCGGCTATATCTCTGTCAAGAATTATCAAATATGAAAGAAATATATATGGTTGGACTTCTCTTGGCGAGAGCTATCATTTGATATATCATTTGAATGTTTTTGATATTGTTGGCAAATTTTGCCATTGTCACGTGATCAATTTAATTAATGTCGTTAATTAGCCTAATTAGCAATTTTGCTTTAATTTTTGGATTGAGTCAAGCATAACGCAATGTAAACTATGCTTATGAAGATTTTTACTGAAAATAAAGCTTGTTATATACGTTTTCCAAAATGCTGAGTAAGCAAAAAATTTTGTCCTCATCATAAAGGCTTATAAAGTTGATAGGAAACAGCAATTAGCTGATAATTAGCTTAAATGATAGAAAAAGTTTACTTTCTACGGAGATTTTAACATTTACAGTGCCTTTTACCTATTTTAGTCGGATTTAGCTTGATTTTCGGCAACGTAGATGAAATAGTCATAATTTCACACTTTACACGGTCGCTAGGCAACGTGTCACGTGACTAATTAGCAAACAATAGTGTTAATTAGTTGCAATTGGGTACTTGCACATGTCTACTAAGTTTCATGTCAATCAGACAAATAGCAGCTAAGATAAATGCCCCCCCCCATACTTAGAGAGGCAAAAAATAGCCCATACCAAATAGGGTTAAATTAATTCTATTGGTTTTCCTGCTATATCCGACAAGCTGATTGGTGTTTAAAACACAATGCCTATTCAGCTTTTCTTTTCGTTTGGTGCATTTCGAGCCCCATTTGGGTATAAATTCTGCCTTAGTTTGTTGCCTTGGTCTGTTTCTGATGTTCATACTCTGAGGAGTGTCAGATGTAAAAAGCTTTTCAGTATTCCCAAAAATGTTTCCACTGTTCATCGCAATTTTGAAGTTTACTACTCAAAAATGACTTTCTTATGGTTTTCTTTCTATCCTATGGGCTGTCCATGCACAGGATTGAGCCCATCTTATGGCACTTGAAATTTCTTCTCTTCTATTAAAAAAATTTCTAAGACTTTGGTGGTGTGCTGTCCCTAGCTGCAAGTGCTACGCAGTGCAGGTAATGTGTCCAGTGGAAATGGCAAAAACCTCCCAAAACTGGGTTGGAATTGCAAACTTTCCTCTGCAATAGACCATTCAACTAAGGGCCTCGTTTTCAAAAAAATTGAAAATTAGGTCATGCAAAAATTTCGACTTCAGATTCAATTCAATTCAGAACCTTTGTTTTAGTGTTTGGGCAAATTTTTACGCTTCTAGTCCTTATGATGTTCATTTTAAAGCGATTTAAAAGTTCGAAAAGTTATAAAGGATTTGACTGTGAAAAATGACTGAGGGTGTAAAATTTCACCCCAAGTGATTTTTCATGGTGAACTTTTCGTCGCTATAAAATCAACATCGTAAGGACTAGAATCGTAAAAATTTGCATCAACACTAAAATGAAGGTGCTCAATCTGAATCTGGGGTCAAAATTTTTGTACGAACAAATTTTCATAAATTTTGATAACGAGGCTCTTAGTTGAAAAGGTGTATAGTGCATGGGTGTGTAATTTGCCTTTGACAATAGATAACAATACTTTATGTTGGGGCAAATGTTTGCGACTGATTCAAACCTGGTCCCTTAACCACCCCACCAATGGCAAAGGCTTAAAATTTCACCTGGAGATTTTATCAAGCCAAGAAGCCAATCAATTGTTTCTTGAGTTGCTTTGTTGCTGAATTTGAGAACAACAGAAGATAGCAGGTCTACGTTGTCCATCTCTCCAGATTGCAAAGATTCCTCTGACAGTGGGAGGCTTTCATTCACAACTCTTTGTATCAACTCCATTATGCCTGAAAAAGATGTTGTTAAATTAGAAATTTGAACTCCTTCAACATTATTCTGTAATGAGCATGGCTATTCTGTCCAGCCAGACTGCTTTTCATGTTGCGCACCCATAATTTTAAGTAGAACAAAGAAAAAATAAAGCTATTGTTATGAAATCAAAAGCCAAGCACCAATCTTCTGTGTGCACTTTACAAACTTATCGGACTGGCCCTGGGCTGGAATCTTTGCACATGGGGCATGCAAGGCTATTGTTTTTGAAACAACAGGTGTTATTGTTTTCTATTGCTTACGTCAAAATTGCACACTGAATTTCTTTCGCATGCACAACAAAGTTGTCAAGCAGGGTTTGGGCTAGGCCTAGGGGTAGCAATTTCCTAACTTATTAGTTTATAGAGATCTTCTTTTGAACAATTTTCACTGGATATGGAATCATCCTGGTGGTGGTTGGGTGGGGCTGGGGTGGGGGCAATTGACTAGATTTTGGTATGGTTGGAGCTTGGCATTGTTGCTGCCCTGCCCTGCTCTGCCTGGTGCGGCAGTCCGGAATAAGGTCGTTATTGGATAGAAAATACTCTTAATCGATCGGGAAAGCAGTTCGTCAATTGAATAGTTTTGCTTAGTAGGTGTTTTGTTACCTGTTTTTATGATGGTCGCTGGTCGGTGGATTGGTTTGTTTTGGTTTTAGAGGTCTCTGTCTCCTCTCTTCTGTTTCTCTTACCCTGTTCCTGAACTAGTTTACATTTACAAAGAAGATACGTTTAAAAATAACCTTCAATAATCAACAACTTTTTCTTTCTATGCAGGCCTTTCAACTTGAAATCTATTTACTTACCTACTGCAGTACTTCATTGATTTACTCTTGCTTGTCCGCCATCTTCATCTGTTGTTTTCTGACAAGATCAACAATTGCGCAAGCGCAAGTGCAGCCCATCTTCCAAATATGAGACGACAATGACGATAATGATCCACGATGATGATGACGGTGACGACAACGATGACGGTTGACGACCATGATTAGGAAGACGATAATCAGGATAATGAGAACGATAACAAGATGTTGATGAAAACAATTATGAAAATGACGATGACGATGACGATGATTAGGTTGATTGTGACAATAACGATAACGCCGATGAAAAGTATAACGAATTTGACGACGATGAAGATGGCGACGTTGATCAAGACGAGTAGTCAATAGAAGATAAGGATGGCGACGATCACGATAATGAAGATTATAACGACAATAATGATGGTGGCTAGACAAAAATTAAGAGGTAGACGATTATGACGACGAAGATGATAATGAAGATGATAATTGGCGATCACCACAGTAGATGAGGATGACGATTATGATGAGGATGAGGATGACGATTAAAATAATGATGACAGCAGCATCAATCATCGTCATCGTCATTGTCATTATCATCATCATCATCATCATCATCATCATCATCGTCATGATTAAAATGATGACCGAGTCGTCGCACAAGGCACGTGCTATGTGCCAAAAAAGCGCGACAGAAACGGTTATCACGCGGCGAACATGTCACCATAGGCGATGACGTCAAAGTGTGATGAAAGTCGTAAGATAGTGTTACCACCACCTCTGCGTGAAATTTCACAACACAACAACACTTTTCATGTGATAAATTACGTGGAGAAATTTCGAAAATCCTCTTTTAGCTTTACAACACCCACTGGAAGGTCGTAGAAGTTCGTGTAACTTCAAAAAAGGTTAGTTGACATTGCACTTATATCGAAAGATTTGTTTTATAAAGACATCAAAGTTTTATCTTTTAATATTGATAAATTCGAATTTGGTTTAGTTCTGTATGGGGGCATTTGCTACATTGTATACAGTACCATTGTGTAAAACGGCTTATTTTTGCACTTATGAAAAATTACGTGAAAAGTTCGTTCATTCTGTAGAAATCGTATCTTCAAGGAAGGGGCAATTCCTTCCTTGGAATCTCGTGCATTCTCAGCTGGAATCTCTATTGTTTTCGCAGGAATTTTGTAAGAATCCATATTTGTTTCATTAAAGAGTCTCGTACGCTTTTTTGCGACTTTTTCGAGGAGTGAAATACCCCTCTTTTTCAAGCATCTTAAATGAATATTGGCAAGTATAATATTCTGAAACTACGAAGAGTTTGACTTTTTATAAGACAAAGAAACTTCATTTCATATTCAGAAAAAACTCGACATTTTAGTTCCAACTCTAAGCCAACGCCAAGAAATTTGGAAGTTAAAATCGACATGATTTCTTGTCCCATAACGGTCATAACACATAAATTTAGGCTTGAAAATTTTTTTTTCATCCAATCGCCCGAGTATTAACTAACGAGATTTTTGAATCTGGGGGTGTTCGACGATTGGTCCTTCTGCACTCTACGCCCCTTTTTAGCCAAATTGACTCTAATTGTCATTTTGTTTTAATATACTGTACTCTGTACTCTTCTAATTTCGAATATTGCTAAAAAAATCGTTTGCTTTTATCAAAACTGGACAATTTTTCTTCCCTTCCTTTATCAGATATTCTGAAACTTGATACATTACTATTGTTCGATTTTGCATAAAATCTTTTTCTAGTTTGCATAATTGCAACATACTTTAGTGCGTGTTGCGACAAGTATCAGACATCATAATCACATTTGGGCGACCCAGAATCCGTCTACTTCCTTTGATTCTGAAAGCCAGTGAACTCCATAAATGCTTTTTTCTGGAACTTTATGCAGGGAAATTCGTCGAAAACGTTTTTCGTATGTTGACTTTGATTTTAGGGGCTCTTTTTCAGGGACATCACCCTTGGGTCACTCCCCTCGCTCGGGGTCGTCCGTCAGAGGCATTTCAAATTCGGGATGGTATGCTTGTTTATACACTAGGGCACTGTTAACTAAGAAAACATCGAAAGGGGGCAATTGGGTGAAGAAAAGTAATATTTTTTCCCAAATTTATAAACAGTTTTAGGTTCTCCAACGCTAATGCCCAATGCTTCCCACCTCCGTTTTTCTAATCAAGGCAATACCAACCCCCCTCCCTCGCGCCTCGTCCTAAACAAAAGCCAGAGAAACTGAAACTCTTGGGAGCGTTGCACCCCAAGCAGTAAGCATGAGAGTGATATCGGAAGTTTATAGGACTGGTCCTGGGATGAGGGGATGAGAAAAGGGAAAGGGCCCTGATTAGTCCAGACTGGACCCCTGGCGGGCCTGATAAATTACGTCTCGAACCAGCGACCCATCAATTGACGCCTCAAAATCTTTGACTACTCCGCTGCACGCGCACAATTTCATCGTTACAGTTTTTATCACCAAAATCTTCAAGTTGATAATATAAAAATATCATTGTCCGACTCTGAGTTTTTTTACAAAAAATTGACAATAATATTAATATTTGTGCTGATGGCATACTGATTGATTGGAGATTACAAATGGTTTTCAGATGACAGCTCATGGGTGTTATTTTCTCAGTTTTAAGGTTATTTTTATACTTGATTATATCCTTACTGTGCACGTTGTTCACATGCTGAACATATTGCACCGTGTGTGTGGCAATAATGCGAACATTTCCTGATACACGCTTTTTTATTTATACGGAACCTACCTCAACGCCTAGTTCTTAAAGTTCCTTATTTTTGGACCTCTTTTTGAGGCAATTGTAGTTCAAAAAGTTCCTTAATAGTTCCTTAATTACAGTATAACTGCACATTCAGTGTCATAACAATAACAGAGAGTCACTTGCATGCAAGCAAAGCTCGAGACTACTCTTAGATGCCTAATTGCCGGGGGTCCCAATTAGCGGGGGGTTGGATTTTTGTTGAAAATTAATTGCCGGGGGTCCCAATTAGCGGGGGGTTGGATTTTTGTTGAACTTGACTCAAGACTCAGACTCAATTTTTATCTTCTTTTGTCCATGCAAGACTGGTATCTATTTATTTTGTGATTTTGAATACTCTGATATGAATTTTCAATACGCGTCACTTACGCGAAGTTGAAAAATTTAATAAGCGGGGGGGTCCTAATAAGAGCGGGGGGGTTGGAAATATTTTCAAAAATTAATTAGCGGGGGGGGACGGCAATTAGGCACCTAAGAGTACTCAAGGAAACATTTGATACATGCGTAACGTATAATTTATTTGATTTTCTGATGCAAATGAATGGAACCGGTTTCTTATATTCTTGTATTTTTGCAGTGATAAAAGCATTCAACATTGAAAAGTTCCTTAATGATTTCTTCTTTAGTAGTATAAGTTCTTTAAATTTTCGGGCCTTCCACATATAGGTTCCTTATAAAGTGGTTCTTTATAAAAAGAAGCGTGTACATGCCTTTTCACAACTGGTTTTTATAAGAAACCAAGATTTAGACACTCTTAAAGTTTAAGAAACTGATAGAAGACAAAATAGACCTTTTTAAAGAGGCCTGGGTAGGGAGTGACATTTTCTGGAAAGTGGTAGACATTTCCACTGAGGGAATCCTCTCTGTGTTCAACGACAACAATTACAGTCGTTTTAGGAGAGGCAAACGAACGTAATTCCAATTGTTGGACACGGAGATGATTCTCTTATTGGAAATGTCTACCATTTTCCAGAAAACACGTTTTTTTATAAGGAACACCTTTATAAGAGGAATTCGAGGCTGAAAATTCCCAAAAATTAAGGAACTTTAAGGAACTGTCGAGGCTCGGATGAAAAACTAAGAAACGCTTTTTTCAAGAACAAGACAGTTTGTAAGAATAAGTAACAGAATAACAATATATTTCCTATCGTTCTTCCCAAAAAGGCTCCATTTATATTTAAAGTTAGAAAATGAAGCAAGTTCATACGAATTTGCTGTAAAAATTAGTATTTATACATATCTCACGACAAGGAACAGTATAAAGAACTTTCAGCCTCATTTTGTTGAAAAATTAAGGAACTCCAGCCTCAACTCAAACCAAAGGTTCCTTATAAAAAATTATTGTTATGACCACTGTATGTGCAGTTAAAGTTAAGGAACTATTAAGGAACTTTTTGAACTACAATTGCCTCAAAAGAGGTCCGAAAATAAGGAACTTTAAGAACTAGGCCTTGAGGTAGGTTCCTTATAAAAAAAAAGTCATATGTAATTGTTGGAAGGACACACGATAAGAGAGGAGAGAGACAGGAGATTAACAGATCTTTCTCTCGAATTAGTCAATTTTCACGTGATTTCAATATGATAGCCACAGATACCTCACGAGGATTTTGTCTGCTACAGTATTGTATCGATTCTATTTCATTTCGAGAGCTCAAGATGACAACTATTGTGCTGATTATGATCACGATGAGTGATGATACTCATGATCATAATGATAATAATGATGAATATGATTATGATTGCGATTATGATAATAGTGACGATAATGCAGAGAGGTCGTAATAAGCACAAAGTGATTTTTACTATCTCTATGCGATGATGATGATGACGATGATTATGTTGATAAGGAGAATGGTGATGATGGTGGTGGTGGTGGCGATAACGATGATTGTGATCATAATGATTTGGAAGATGATGATACTGAAGATGATGATATATTTGCCATGAATAGCGAACACTAGGATAAAATTTTCCACAAGTGGCATACCACAATAGATGGGATTCGAACCTGGACTGCATGACCAGAGAGCGAATGACGTTTTCACTGAGCCAAATAGCTGATGAACATGATGATCATGGTCATGATGATGATGATGATGATGATAACGATGATGATGATGATGATGATGATGAAAATGATGAAGATGATAACCATGATACGTAGTCATGATGATGACGATGATGATGATAAATTATCCTGATTACGATATTAACTTGTACCATTTCTATCCCTAGACAGGCAAGAAAATGAAATCACTTATCATATTAACAGCCTTATTCTACGTTTGCTCTGGAAAGTCAACCAAAGGTAATTCATCCATGTAGAGTTTCTTAATTTTCAGTTAAAGTTTTCGTAAGAAAGTCTCGAACGATATTCCATTTCCACTCGTTTTGGTACAAGGGTTTGTATAGAAAAATTATCCGCTATCTCGAATCCCGCTATCTCGAACATTCGCTGTCTTGAATCACTTCTTGTTACCGTGGAGAAAAAACTGCTCCTTATCTCGAACTTTGCTAAATTTTATATTGAACTGGATAAAGAGACAGGCCGAAAATATGCTTCGTCTAGCGGGAATCGGGGCAGTAAAGTGATATGCTGCGCAAGTTTCGGGGGGAAAAACGGTTTGGTCGATGGTGATTTGTTTACTTGGAGAAATCGGTACCAGAGCTTGACAGAAAATTCCTGGCAGAACGTATGGCTTTCTCCTTGTAAAAAATGTATTCATCACCTTCTTAAATGATAAATCCGTCTTTCTTAGGACTATCAAAGGTCGAGAAACCAGCTGATTGTTGTCCACTTGCTGGCACATGGATCAATCAACATGGCTCTTTCATGGAACTGAATCATGCTCCTGATGGAACACTGACAGGAAAATATTATACCGCTGTGGAGGAGTCAAAAGGCGCGAGCGGTGGGGTCCAACTGATTCATGGGATGGCTGGCAAAGGAAAACCAACGACATTTGGTTTCACCGTCTCCTTTAAGGTCAGTGCAAATTTTTTTACTTAGAGACATCAGTTAGCCACTGTAGCTGAACTAAATTGGCCTTCGAAATTTGATGTAAGTAGACTACAGCTTTCCAGAGACGCCGGAGCGATGGTAGGGCAAGGGGGCGGCAAGGAACGTAAGGGCAATTGAGATAAAAAAAATTAGCAGGGTTTGGTGGGACGGACTCCCCAAGGAAATTTTTTGTGTCCACGCCCTTTAGATTGGCTTAAAATGCAACAAAAGATTTTCAACGGTGTAAATAATGTTTTTACACGACATTTTTTGTCTCCACATGCACGCATTTCGAATGGTACACTTTTTTTAATAAGCAACCGCTCAATAAGGAACTAGGGCTGAACTGACCTTAACATTAAGCAACTTGAGGGCTCAATTGAATTACTGCAAGCAAATAAGAAGTCAAACAACCAAGCTTATTCTCTTTCTTGTGTTAGGAAATTGTTCTTCGTTCTTGTGTTTTGCATGTTGAAAAGTTCGTTAGCTAACGTTTTTCCACTTACTGTCTCCCAAAAGGCATGTTGTAGGCCTAACAGATGACGATTTTGACCCGCGAAGTCAGGGGTGGTTAGTTCGTTAGTAGGTACAGAAAATGTTTAGCAACGTTTAAGCAACTTTGAGGGCTGAAATGTCTAAAATTTTAAGCAACTTTGAAGGCTGGACGAAAGTCAAGTTGCTTATTTAAAAAAAAGTGTACAATAATGGCGAAACATCGTATTTAACGTTGTCAAAGTCAATTATCGTTTTACATTGAAAAGGCACTTTTGCCCCATTGCCCCTCTTAAGAAAGGGCAGGAGGGGCGCTTGTCCCCCGTGCCCCCCTCTCCGGCGTCCCTGCAGCTCTCCATGTAGCTAAAACAAGGATAGATTCTCGTATCTCGTAGAACTTTTCCAACGGGACCCGCGTGCATTTTCAAAATTTTACTGGTCGTCTGTGGTAGACCAATTCAATGCCAACTAGATTAAAATCACAAGATATCATCAGGCTTTTAATGCAAAAATCGTATAAAGCATCTAAAACTTAGCGTAGATACAAATTTTCGCTAGGGGAAATGAAAGACCAAAATATTTCGCATATATGACCAGTTTTGGATTAACGTTTTTCTAGTACTGAAATTTCTTAAAACCTTTTCGGTTATTTGAGAGTCTAGGTGTCTAATTTCATCTACATGTCAAGTTTTCTGTAACTAAACCAAACATGTTTTCGTTTCTGACAAACTGAGGGGGGAGCAGCTGTAATGCCCAAATGGTCCAGTGGAGCTAATGCTCTCTGGCACATTTAGCTACTTTCCATACCAGGCACATTAGCTTGCTTTATATCCAATGTTTCTGTATCGACTGTATTGATTTTTAGGACGGGAAGGCAACCACTGCGTGGTCTGGTCAATATCATTTCTGCGATGGAGAACAGACATTATCAACCACGTGGGTAAAGACCTCATTGTCAAAAACCTGCGCTGAGGACTGGAAGCATAACGGAATCGGACAAGACCGGTTCGTGCGAAAATCAAACCGGAAGACCGGATCAAAATGGGGAAAGTATGCAAGGAAACTTTTCAATAAGGTTTATAGAAGCCTTATGGCTAAGAAGACCGGAATCAAACTATGAATTCCGACTCACACCATATAATTTCACCATTGAAAAGAGCAAAGTTGGTTTCTTGCAAAGAAGAATGTTCGGTGGACTAGGCAAGGAAAATGGAGGACTTTTCTGAGAGAAAACGTTCGGAGAAAGTTGTCATGTATTGTTTAAGGTTTAAGTAAAGTTGAACTTATGTTATGCTTCTTTTTTATGCTGATAGAGTAATGCTAAGTTTCTGGATTGTCGTATTGTGTAGTTGGTTTGGTAAATTATTATGGCAAATAAATAAAAGGTGTTTTTCATGGCTTTTTTACTTAGAAAACACTGTTAGCTGTTAATCGCTAATTAGTTTTTTTATCACAAAACGAAACGTAAGCTTAGGGCACGCCCATACGCATAAGTTTTCCAAGTCCGAGACAAAGATGCAAGAAAATGCAGTGGGGAAATTGCGATATCTGTAAGCAGGGAGCAGAATTAAATGAAGAGGTTAATGAATGTGGTATGAAATGGAGATAGTAAAGAATGTGGTATGAAACGGAAGATTCTAAAGAATGCACAATGAATGTGGTATACAATGAAGATGGTCAAGAATGCCGTATAAAAAGAAAGATGTAAATGAATTAGGTATATGAAATAAAAATGGCAAGGAATGTGATATGAAAAAGGAGAGTTAATGAGGTAATGAATGTTGTACGAAATGAAGATGCCAATGAATGTGGTATGAAATAGAGATGGTCAAGAATGTTGCATAATAATAAAGATGCTGATGAATATGGTATGAAATGACGATGTTAATGAATGTGATATATGAAATTAAGATGCTATTGAATGCTGCATGAAACGAAGATGACAAAGAATGTGGCATGAAAGTAAAGATGCTAATGAATGCGGTATGAAAAGGAAGACACCAATGAATGTGGTATGAATGCGCTATGGAAATAAAGATGCTAATGAATGCGGTATGGAAATAAGCATGATAATGAATGCAGTATGAAAAGGAAGATCCCAATGAATGTGGTATGATATGAAGATGGTAAAGAATGCGGTGTGAAAATAAAGATGCTAATGAATGCGGTATGAAAAGGAAGACGCCAATGAATGCGGTATGAATGCGCTATGGAAATAAAGATGCTAATGAATGCGGTATGGAAATAAGCATGCTAATGAATGCGGTATGAAAAGGAAGATGCCAATAAATATGGTATGAAATGAAGAAGGTAAAGAATGTGGCATGAAAAGGATGACGCTGATGAATATGGCATGAAATGAGATTAGTGAAGAATGCAGCATCAAAACGAAGATGCTTATGGATGTGGTATGAATGAATGCGGTATGAAAATAAAGTTGCGAATGAATGGGGTATGAAAAGGAAGATGCCAATAAATATGGTATGAAATGAAGAAGGTAAAGAATGTGGCATGAAAAGGATGACGCTGATGAATATGGCATGAAATGAGATTTGTGAAGAATGCAGCATCAAAACGAAGATGCTTATGGATGTGGTATGAATGAATGCGGTATGAAAATAAAGTTGCGAATGAATGTGGCATGAAAAAGAAGATGCTAATGAATATGGTATGAAATGAAGAAGGTAAAGAATGTGGCATGAAAAGGATGACGCTGATGAGTATGGCATGAAATGAGATTTGTGAAGAATGCAGCATCAAAACGAAGATGCTTATGGATGTGGTATGAATGAATGCGGTATGAAAATAAAGTTGCGAATGAATGCGGTATGAAAAGGAATATGCCAATAAATATGGTATGAAATGAAGAAGGTAAAGAATGTGGCATGAAAAGGATGACGCTGATGAATATGGCATGAAATGAGATTTGTGAAGAATGCGGCATCAAAACGAAGATGCTTATGGATGTGGTATGAATGAATGCGGTATGAAAATAAAGTTGCGAATGAATGCGGTATGAAAATGAAGATGCCAATAAATGTGGTATGAAATGAAGATGGTAAAGAACGAGGCATGAAAAGATGCAAATATCATAATTAAGGTATGAAGCATAGATGGTAAAATATGGTGCATGAAAAGGAAGATGCCAAAGAATGAATGCGTTATGGAATGAAGATGACAATAAATTTGAAACAAATATACTGTTAGTTAGTTAGTTAGTTAGCTAGTTACAGTAGTTAGTTAGATAGTTTGTTTATTAGTTAGCTAGCTAGAGTCAGTTTGTTAGTTAGTTAGATAGTTAAATTGTTAGTTAGTTAGTTAGTTAGTTAGCTAGTAAGATAGTTAAGTTGTTAGTTAGTTAGTTAGTTAGTTAGCTAGTTAGCTAGTTAGCTAGCTAGCTAGTTACAGTAGTTAGTTAGATAGTTTGTTTATTAGTTAGCTAGCTAGGGTCAGTTTGTTAGTTAGTTAGATAGTCAAATTGTTTGTTAGTTAGTTAGCTAGTTAGCTAGTTAGTTTTGTTTGTTGGTTATTTATTTAGTTATTTATTTAGTTTGCAAGTTTGTTAATAAAAAATATATTTGTTAGTTTGTTAATTTGATTGATTGTTTGTTTGTTTGCTTGTTAGTAATGTATTGATCTGGACCAAAGAGGAGTAAACATTTCAGGACATCATTATCATCTTTTCTCTGGGCATAACTGAAAACATTTTTATTTTTCATCCTACAAAAATGCCTAAAAACGTTCAACCTTTAAAGATTTACACGCTTTTTTTATAAGGAACCTACCTCAAGGCCTAGTTCTTAAAGTTCCTTATTTTTGGACCTCTTTTGAGGCAATTGTAGTTCAAAAAGTTCCTTAATAGTTCCTTAATTTTAACTGCATATACAGTGGTCTTAACAATAAAAGAGAGACACTTGCATGTGAGAAAAGCTCGAGACTACTCAAGGAAACATTTGACACATGCGTAAAATAAAATTTACGTGATTTTCGACTGCAAATGAATGGAACCGGCTTTCTGATTTTTGATTATTTGCAGTGATAAAAGCATTCAACATTCAAAAGTTCCTTAATGATTTTCCTTTTAGTAGTATAAGTTCTTTAAATTTTTGGGCCTTCTACATGTAGGTTCCTTATAAAGTGGTTCCTTATAAAAAAAAAGCGTGTAAGATTTTCAGTTTGCGACAAGGATTTCCAACCACAATTATGCAAACCTCTTGACCCTCTTGACTTGATTCAATATAGATTTTTATTCTTTACATTTTATATATTGTTTCATTTGGATTTTTGTATTTGGTAAATCTATGTTTTGTCGCTGCTGACGTTAGGTTTCAACGACTGACGTATATTAATAAATGAACTAAAAAGCCACGGGGGGCTTTTCGCTAAATTTTGGGTATGGGTCTGCCGCCGGCATATTCAAAATGGTACCGTTGGCTAGAATAATTTTTACGAGAAAATGGTACCCTTGGCTAGACAAATACGCTCAAAAGTTTTGGTCTTAAGTCGGAAAATTCAAAGGTCGACTTATTCCTTTTAACAGTTTCTCTTTTAACAATGTTAACGATGAAATTTCTACTTTCCAATGCTTCGTAAAGATGAAAGCATGGTCGCTCAATTGCCAAATATGATATGGTACCCTTTGCTAGACCAAAAATGTCAAAAAGTAGACTGGCTAGACTAGAAGTCCGAAAAAGTATTACCCTCTGGCGTGGCGCATCCTCAGGTACCTTTACTATGGAAGAACCCCCCCCCGTGCAAAATATATTTCAGTGGTGAAAGAGGATGTTCTTTTTTCAAATAACTACCTACTTTAACTAACTAGCGTACTAGTGAACTAGCTAACTAATAACTAACTAACTACCAAACTTGATTCAAGGCAAGTTTTTATTTGAAAAAAGAACATCCTCTTTCACCACTGAAATATATTTTGCACGGGGGGGGGGTTCTTCCATAGTACAGTAGGTGTTCTAGCGTTATGTTGCATAAAAATGCTATAGGATAACTCCAAATTTTGCTGATTTTCTAGCCTCTATACTTTTCTTAGGGCAAAAAATTAAAATTAAGCAACTACTAAGCAACTTTTGCTACTAAAAGGTGACCATAAGAGGTCCAAAAATAAGCAACTTTTTTAACAAGACCCCAGCGAAGTTGCTTATAAAAAAACAGCGTGTATTATCTCTTCTATCAGTTTCTTAAATTCTATGAGTGTCTAGATCTTGGTTTCTTATAAAAAAAACCAGTTGTGAAAAGGCATGTACTGTAAAGGTACCTGAGGATGTGCCGCGCCAGAGGGTATACTTTTTCGGACTTCTAGTCTAGCCAGTCTACTTTTTGGCATTTTTGGTCTAGCAAAGGGTACCATATCATATTTGACAATTGAGCGGCCATGCTTTCGTCTTTACGTAGCATTGGAAAGTAGAAATTTCATCGTTAACATTGTTAAAAGAGAAACTGTTAAAAGGAATAAGTCGACCTTTGAATTTTCCGACTTAAGACCAAAAATTTTGAGCGTATTTGTCTAGCCAAGGGTACCATTTTCTCGTGAAAATTATTCTAGCCAACGGTACCATTTTGAATACACGCTTTTTTTATAAGGAACCACTTTATAAGGAACCTACATGTAGAAGGCCCGAAAATTTAAAGAACTTGTACTACTAAAGAGAAAATCATTAAGGAACTTTTGACTGTTGAATATTTTTATCACTGCATATAATCAAGAATTAGAAAGCCAGTTCCATTCATTTTCAGTCGAAAATCACATAAATTGTACGTTAAGCATGTATCCAATGTTTCTTTGAGTAGTCTCGAGCTTTGCTCACATGCAAATGTCTCTCTTTTATTGTTAAGGCCACTGTATGCGCAGTTAAAATTAAGGAACTATTAAGGAACTTTTGGAACTACAATTGCGTCAAAAGAGGCCCAAAAATAAGGAACTTTAACAACTAGGCCTTGAGGCAGGTTCCTTATAAAAAAAAGCGTGTATGCCAAGCGGCAGACCCATACCCAAAATTTAGCAAAGAGCCCCCCCCGTTGTTTTTTGGTTCATTTATTCATTTACGTCAATCTTTAAAACCTAAGGTCAGCAGCGACAAAACATTAGATTTACCAAATACAAAAATCTAAATGAAACAATATATAAAATGTAAAGAATAAAAATCTATATTGAACTTGAAGTTAAACTGAAAAGAGAAATTCCCAAAATGTTGAAAGAAGAAGGACTTGAAGTAAACAAATCAAAAACAGAAGAATATGAAATAAGAAGAGGAGGTGAAGAAAAATGGAAAAATTGCAAAATTCTAGGTAGTCTGATTGACACAGAATGTGACATCTCAAGAAGACATGGAATTGCAACAAGTGCCTTTAACAAATTAGAAAAAATTTTCAAAAGTAAAAGTGTGAGTCAAAAACAAAAATTGAGAACATTTAATGCCTATGTAGAAAGTATATTTTTATACAATAGCGAACTATGGACAATAACGAATCGAATCAGTAATAAAATAGACTGCATACAAAGAAAATTCCTAAGAAGAGTACTGGGCATAAAATGGCCGAAAGTAATAAGTAACCAAAAGTTATATGAAAAAACAGAGCAAAAACCGTGGAGTCAAATTGTGAAAAAAAGATCAATGTGCTGGTTAGGTCATCTACTTAGACTTGATGCTAACACACCCGCAAAGAAGGCCTTGAATGAATTCATAAAGAAAGCAAATAGACCCCCGGGAAGACCAAAAGAGACTTGGCTAAGCTCAATCAAACGTACTCTGATGTCCAATGATCTTAATGTGAATTTTGAAAGTAACAGTACAATGATAAGAGATCTGGAAGAGTTGTGTGCAGACAGAAAACAGTGGAACAATATTATTAGGAACATGAAGTTGTAAAGCACAACGTACATGCGAAGAAGAAGAAGAAGAAGACCCTCTAACAGTTCTAGCTGGGAAAATAACATAACGAGAAAGTAGCTATTTCGGGAGCTAAGATGTTAAGGTTGACAATTTTTGTACACTATTTTTTTATAAGAACCAGGAATTGTTCAGGGCTATTTTTAACGTATCCAAAAAAGCTTTACGATATATTTGCAGTTTCCTAGTTCCTATTTCCTAGAGGCTGGTCCCTATTTTCTATTCCCTAGTTCCCATTTCGGCTTCCTAGTTTCGAATTAGACATCGGCAGAACAAGGGACACTTGAAATTCATTCTTTCAAACTACGTCATCTCTCAAGTGTCACAGTTTATGGTTATACATAGAGGCTATTGAGGTCTTTGTGCGGATTTAACCTTTTTTGTAAGAATTTATACATGGAATTAATTCACTCTTTCTTGTTGTTTGGCGCTGAGAGTCATAATTCAGTCCATTCATAGTGGTTAACAAATTTACTTTCCAGTTCCTCGTAGTGAAGTTTTCACCAAAAAAGGAGAAGAATCGAATATCTGAATGCAAATTTGACATTTTTCTGCCTTTGATCAAACTTGGGTCAAATGTATCTCGTATCTGATTGGTTCGTTGGAGCACAATGCAAGTTCACGCCCTTCAGGGTTATATAAGCGAAGGCAGCATCGAATTCGGCTCAGACTCGCTGGAGCTGGCTGAAAGTTGTGAAGAAAAGAAGAGACGAACTCTGGAACGGAAGGTAAGATCTATAAACATTGATAATTTTCAGTTCTCAAATTTTCAGATACACGTTTTTTTTATAAGCGCACTGAAATTGAAGAAAGCCATGCAATGTTCTTAATTTTTCCGATTTGAAGGCTCAAAATGTTCTTAAAATGTTCTTAATTTTCTTGCTTTTTAAAAAGCTGTTCTTCTTCAAATTAGATGGTAATTGCTACATAAAGGGACACACATGTAAAAATATCACATAAATGCACAATGATTGATAGTTCACCTGTTTTCTAGAGATGAGAACAGGACAGCGCAATTAAAGAAAGTAAATTCTAACTTTTTCTAGCTTCACAAAGCCTTGTAATGTTCTTAGCATGTTCTTAACTTTTCAGCCTCTGAAGCCTTATGTTCTTATATACTTTGTTCTTATAAAAAAAACGTGTATATTGCATCACACAATGTTGTTACTCTGTGCTCTTTATGCTCTCCTACATGTAGTTTTATTTCTTCCACCGTACTTCGTCCACGAGAGAGATTAACGGAATATCAGTTTGGTTACACGCTTTCTTTTTATAAGGAACCACTTTATAAGGAACCTACATGTAGAAGGCCCGAAAATTTAAAGAACTTATACCACTAAAGAGAAAATCATTAAGGAACTTTTGAATGTTGAATACTTTTATCACTGCAAATGATCAAGAATTAGAAAGCCGGTTCCATTCATTTGCAGTCGAAAATCACATAAATTGTACGTTAAGCATATATCCAATGATTTTTTGAGTAGTCTCGAGCTTTGCTCACATGCAAATGTCTCTCTTTTATTGTTAAGACCACTGTATGTGCACTTAAAATTAAGGAACTATTAAGGAACTTTTGGAACTAAAATTGCCTCAAAAGAAGCCCAAAAATAAGGAACTTTAAGAACTAGGCCTTGAGGTAGGTTCTTTATAAAAAAAAGCGTGTACTTCGGTCGGCCCTTTGGTTCCTGGAATTTAGGAATGAAGTATAATCGAACGTCAACGAAACATTTCACGCAATGAAAACCGTAGCTACGAGCACCGATCCACTTTCTCTCGTGTAAACGTAGCATTAGTTCTCTTATTTTATCTCGATTCCACGTTGCTCAGAGGTTGCCATAGTCTTGAACGAGTTGTCCGTTTATGGAGAGGCCACTCTTATCTACACATGCTTTGCAATTCATACAGTACACACTTTTTTTTAATAAGCAACTTGACTTTCGTCCAGCCCTCAAAGTTGCTTAAAATTTTAAAAATTTCAGCCCTCAAAGTTGCTTAAACGTTGCTTAACATTTTCTGTACCTGCTAACCACCTCTGACTTTGCGGGTTAAAATCGTCAACTGTTAGACCTATAACGCGACTTTTGGGAGACAGTAAGTGGAAAAACGTTAGCTAAAGAACTTCAACATGCAAAACAAACAATTTCCTAACAACAAGAAAGCGTATAAGCTTGGTTGTTTGACTTCTTACTGTAGTTGCTTACAGAATTCAATTGAGCCCTCAAGTTGCTTAATGTTAAGGTCAGTTCAGCCCTAGTTGCTTATTGAGCGGTTGCTTATTAAAAAAAAAGTGATACAGTATTTGTGCTGAAACTTTCACTTGTAGATATACAAAGGGAACAAAATCCTATTGACTCAGTTGATTTGGCAGAGACGTAGACACGGTGGAAGAATAATGTCAAAGAAAGGTAAGCTCGTCTTAAAAATCAAGCATGTTTTGATGAGTGTTAATCAGATCCCGTAAACATATTTCTTAAAATCAATGCATGGATCTTGGATCATGAATCAATCTGGTTACATGATTATTATAGTGACGATAGCATGATGATGATGATGATGATGATGATTATGATCACAAGGGTGATGATAATAATAGTGATGATATTGATTATGACAATGACGATGATTATTATGATAATGATGATGGTGTTACAACAATGATAATAATTATAATGATGACGATGATGATGATGATGACGACGAAGAAGATGATGATGATGACGACGATGATGACGACGATGATGACGAAAATGATCATGATGATCATGATGATGATAACAAAAATGAAGATGATAAAGAAGATGACAATGGTGATGATGATGATGTTAATGATGGCAATAATTATGATAATGGTGATGATGACAAACATGGCGATGATGATAATGGTGATGATGATGATGAAGACGATGATAGTGATGTTTATAAAGATAATGATGATGATGATGGTGATG
The DNA here is from genome assembly GCA_014526335.1 of Chrysaora quinquecirrha. Taxonomy (NCBI): domain Eukaryota; kingdom Metazoa; phylum Cnidaria; class Scyphozoa; order Semaeostomeae; family Pelagiidae; genus Chrysaora; species Chrysaora quinquecirrha. Next base: position 5,206,039 of record JACTAT010000052.1, on the reverse strand, counting down.
ATGATGTTGATGATTATTATGATAATGATGATGGTGATATTTACAACGATGATAATAATTATGATGATGATCACAATGATGATGATGATGATGATGACAATTATGATAATGATGACAATGATGATGAGGTTGATGAAGATGAGGATTATAGTGAGAATGGCGATGACAACGAAGATTAAAATGTTGATAATGATGATGATGTTAATTGTTGCATTTGATGCTCTTGCAGTCAAGCAAAGGCGGTGATTTCAGAAACAAATTATTGCTGCTGTTCGATTTTGATACTTTGATTTTAACTCAATAATTGAACCTTTTGACATAATACACCTTATTGTTAGGAGAAACAAAAGATGAAAACTCTCTCACCGGCTACTGGAAGAACGAACTAAACTCTTGTATGTTTCTGGAGCAACATGAAGATGGAACACTGACAGGGAAATATCTTAGCGATGTGGGTAACCCTGGTGGTGTTCAAAACCTTTACGGGACAGTTGGCACAGGAAAACCAACTACATTTGGTTTTGCAGTCACATTCGAGGTAAGTAATCTTTAGGCTGAACGCTGGGTTGATGGTATTTTCGACGAATCGAATCGTATCCAAATCGTGTCTTGAAAGCTTTCACATAGTGCTCAAAGTTACTGGGATAAAATTTTCCTTAATCAAATCCCTATTTTAGTATATACAGACTAGCCCTTGCCCGTCTCTGAACACAAAAGTACTGAGCATTAAGTTGTCTACAAAAGACATTTTTACTTTCCTTTTCCAAACTCCTGGCCCAAAATGTGTACCTCCATCTAGCGTCTATTCCCTGGGCTTCAGTTCCTGTCCTTGGTACCACTAGCAGGGTCCTCTTTCCTGGTCTTAGTTAGGGTCCTGTTCCTTGGTCTTCGTCCAAGGTCCTATTCTTTGCTGAACTTTAATGTAACTAATTAGACTTATTACACGATTCCCAGTTATGGCAACTACCATCTTTAGTTGTTGGTGTTGTCAGAAAGCTGGTCAAACTTGTAGCGAATCAACATGGCCTCGTATCTAGAAAATACATCCTGTGTATTTTATGACTTCTCGGTTCTACACGTTTTTTTTTATAAGAACACTGAAATTGAAGAAAGCCATGCAATGTTCTTAATTTTTCCGATTTGAAGGCTCAAAATGTTCTTAACATGTTCTTAATTTTCTTGCTTTTTAAAAAACTGTTGTTTTTCAAATTAGGTGGTAATTGCTACGAAAAGGGACGTGCATGTAAAAATGTCACATATAGTCATAATGATTGATAGTTCACCTGTTTTCTAGAGATGAGAACAGGACAGCGCCATTTAAGAAAGTAGATTTTAATTTGTTTCTAGCTTCACAAAGCCTTGTACTGTTCTTAGCATGTTCTTAACTTTTCAGCCTCTGAAGCCTTATGTTCTTATAAAAAAAACGTGTATTGGACCATTTTTCATGCGTGATTTCGTGAAACGAGAAATTTTTCGCGTGAATGAGTGAATCTAAACTCCTGCGGTCGCGTGAAATGCTTTGCTAATGCTTGTGATTTCGTGATTTACAGTATTTGCTTGAAAGCAGGAATGCCTTTTTATCCACCAAACGTTGTCAGCCAACTATATTTCTTTCATTCTCTCATATGATGAATTAATTTGGTCCCCAAAATCTTGCTCGAAATTTTGGGGAACAACGCCTGAAGTTGGATGCACGTGAAAATGAAGTTTTATCGTGCGTGATTGCGTGAATCGTCGAAAAATTGCGCGTGATAGAACCCCTACTGCGGGGAGCCGACACACTAGCGTTCTCTAGAGTACCGAATAGTCGTTCCCCGTTTGTTAATTTTTGAAAAATTTTCCAACCCCCCGCTCTTATTCCAACCCCGCTTTTATTAGTTGGTAAATGAATAAATTAAAATTTGATTAAATTGAGCTTTTCTTGGCTGTCCCACGAGTTAACTGAGTATAGTCTACAGTATAATACTTTTTTATCGCTATATTGCAAAATAGCTTTCGTTTGCTATCGTACGACACCGTACGAACATTAGAGTTTCTGTCATGCTAAAGCAATTAGTTTTGTATTTTCCAACCCCATCGTTAATGCAAACCCCCGGTTTATTAAATTTTGGCAAGATTTCCAACCCCCTTGATTACTCCCACCCCCGATTATTCGGTACTTCAGAGTGTATACATCACTGTGATGGGCTTTTTGCTTGATGTGGCGGATACGCACTAGCTACTATCTTACGTATGCGTACGCAGGTTACCCCCGGGGGCTAGCGTGAGGCCTCAAATGTGTTTTCCTTCGACAACTGCCAGAAAAACAACATCTTTCAGGGACTTTCTGGACATTTGGTCTATATCTTGTCAAGAAAAGTCAAGCTTGTTTCTCATGATGCTGTAAGCAGTCAAGATTGATATTTATATAACGCAAAGGAAAGCAATGATACTTACGAAATTGTAACTGTAAAGCAAGGACGTCGGCCGCCATGTTTGTTCAAGTAAATGCGAACTTGCAACCAAAAAACGCACACTCCTTGAAGACATCAAACGGCCTTCTGTATGGCGCAACGCAACTCGAGGAGACTACTTCCAAAGCCCTTCCCAAGGGATAATGAAATAGACAAGTTTAGAATGGAACTGTCTTGGAGCAGCTTTTACTTGTCAATCATAAGCAAGTTTTGCGGGCAAAAACAATGGATCACGTCAATCACCAGCTTCGCTGACTTGTTTTTCCCCCAGACTGTCAATCAAATTGGGAAATGAAAGTTGCTTATTGAAAGGATCTATTGTTCGGATGTTTTTGACACATGCTCAAAATACCAAATAAGGAAATGGAGAATTTAATGAATGAAAATTAAGGCCTGCTAAACTAGGCGACATGTCGCGCGTGACATTGATGTCCCCTCGGAGTCTCCCAGTTTAGCCACCTCGGAAACTTTGTAGCGTGCGACAAAACTTGCAGCAAAGCAAGAAACTCGCAAATGTTTCTGGGAAACAGCAGAAAAATTTCGTCTCGACGACATGCAAATGATTCGGGGGACATGTTGCTAGCTTGTCAATCGCAAGTTTAGCCATCCTGGAAGACACGCCGATGCAATGTCGCGCGCGACATGTCCGCTAGTTTAGCCATACAGTAGCTTAACCATTGATTTCGCGCGATTTTTGGGAGATCTTAATTTGAAATGCATCGCAAAGATCGACGTCACACAAGAACATGACAGTCTTTAAAACATTGAATAACGAGTAAATGAATGAACAGCTTGGAAAGGACTACAGAATGGAAAGACAGAATGGAATGGCAATTATGAAATGGAATGACGGAATGAAATGATGGAGTCGGTTATTAAAAAGCCTTTGTTAAAAAATTTGTTTTCTTTTAGCGACTTGGGCTGGGAGTGAGTCTATGACTTTCTAGTGAGTCTATGTTAGCTTTACGTTTTGGGGTGCTCGATCCGCATGCGCACTAGACCTTACTAAAAATCACTAAACAGTTTAAAGTAAAGCTCAGCAATATATACGCGTATATAATCACAAGAACAACATAAGTTTTATAATAATTTACATCTTCTGAAACAATTAAATACGAAAAAATATAATACAGTGCAGGCTGTGTCCCCCGGGGGGTGGTCATGACTTATGGATGGAAGATGGAGATGTGACACCGAGATTTTATAATTCCACACTTTTTAGTGGGGCAATCGCCCTCGCTGCCCCTGTGCTATATTGGTAAAAAGAGCGTATAAGGGAGTAACAAGACTTTCAAGGCATTAAGATAACTTGAAATTATACAGGAAGGAAAGCCTCTCAGTATGCAGCGACTGGGATTGCGGTCGCTCAAAGACAGGCAATATGAAAAATTTTTGCTTCAAATTCACGAATAATTGAAGAAAAAGAGAGGAAAGGAATCGGTGAGAATAAATTTCGAAAATAGCTGCATAAACTTAAAGAAAAAGATGCACGCAGAGAGAATTCCCTTACTCAAGATGTCGCCATCTTCCAGAAAAATGTCGCGCTGACCCAGATCTCTTTGAAAAGGTCTACACGCATTCTTTTTATAAGGAAGTGCTGTATAAGGAAGGTAGTACTCGGATAGACAAAAACTTAAGGAATTCCAGTACTGGATCAGAAACTATTAAGGAATCTGACTTTATTAAAAGTGATAAAGTCTTGTGAAGCTGATCATTTACATGTATAAAACGAGCAAGCAACACTTTTATTGTCAATGGTTTGATTAGTATTCATTTCTATTCGTCTTCTGACACCTTCATGTCGCTTTATTTCCTTGTCCCTAGGTTTATTTTCAAGAAACAAGTATAAAAGTTAAGGAATCGCTAAGGAATTTTCAGCACTCAAATCTGGCTGTCAGTTAAGGAATTTCCGAACTTCCTTATAAAAAAAATGCGTGTATGACCAAAGAAATTTGTGCCCAAAAAGGTCTGTTGTCAAATGCTTTGTTTCCTCTAAAACTAAAGGTAATCAATCAAGTGCCCCTACAAACACACCCAACCCGTCATAACATTGGGGAACCTATAGTGCTTAAATAACCTTCATTTAAAGGCAGCTTGATTGGTTCGCGACAAAGTATAAGAGCTTTAACTGTAATTATTGAAATAAATCTCTGACAAACTCGACTTAAAATATTTACAACGGTATTTCATACCCTTTTTAAAGTTGTGTATATGCTTGGTTGTTGACAAATGAAGCCCGTTTGTATCTTTCTGACTGAGAAATTTCTGACTTCTCTTCTGGCAAATGTGATTATCAAGCTTAGGCCTGAAAGAGACCTTTTGAATCTAAACTTGACTTGTTGTTGACACAGAGTCATAAAGCAAGCAGATATGCAAGCAGAATCTGCTGCATTAACCTTTACTTTCAAAAATAGATTGGCCTAAATTACTGACGAATAAATATACTCACGAGATATCTAGGTTTCATCGTCGTAGTAGCCTTCGTTCGGAGTGGGACAGTGTAATGAATGGAGCGAGTTTAGAGAGATCTGGCCAGCAGAAAGTGTCTGTAAAAGATTATGCATTATTTGTTATGAAAAGAAGAACAGCCATAAAGAAAAAACAAAACAAAAAAGTAGCTATCGCCTACACCACCCATCAAAATTACAGTACATTACTTTTATCACCAGTGAAATGAGAGCCTCAGGGTTGCCTTCGACTACTGTCGCCAATGGAACGGGCTTCACTGTTTCACTACTTCGAAAAGCAAAAAAGGACTACTATAATAAGTTAGATGTAAAATGCTTTACTGATAATCGTAAGTTTTGGAAAACTGTCAAACCTGTGTTTGCAGACAAAATCAAAGCCTCTCCATCCATCTCTCTTGTTGAGGACGGCAATTTGATAACTGACGATATACAAATTGCAACTATATTTAATGAGCACTTTACCAACATAACAAAAGATCTAGATATTAAGGAAAATGAAACGTATTTATCCTCCACGGATGGAATAGAAGACCCTATAGATGAGGCTATTGAAAAATACAAAAACCATCCAAGCATAATAAAGATAAAGGAAAATTTGACACATTCTGAAACTTTTAGTTTTGAACAAGTAACGCTTGAAGACACCTTAAATCAAATTTCACTGCTGAATCCCTCAAAAGCATCACCAATTAATAGTTTACCAACAAAGATCATAAAGAAAAATCAAGATATTATTGCTCCTATCTTGCACCAACAACTAAATGCCAATATCTTACAATCCACTTTCCTGATGAACTAAAAAGGGTGACGTTAAGGCTATTTTCAAGAAGGACGATGCTTTTGTAAAAAGAACTACAGGCCCATCACAATTTTGCCCAGCTTATCAAAAGTTTATGAAAGAATTATAGAAACACAGCTGAAGCGATTCGCAAATAATTTTCTATCGCCACTGCTCTGTGGCTTCCGAAAAGGATATAATACACAACACGCTCTTCTTAGATTTGTTGAAAGTTTGAAAAGGGCATTAGATGATCGCGAAAATGCTGCAGCTGTTTTCATGGATCTCTCGAAGGCTTTTGATTGCATAAACCATAAACTTTTGATAGCAAAACTAGCCAGCTACGGAGCAGACAAAGAAGCCCTTCGTCTCATCCATAGTTATTTACAAAATAGAGTGCAAAGAGTTAAAGTAAATGGAGCTTTCAGCTCTTTCAGAGATACAACTATTGGTGTCCCACAAGGGTCAGTTCTGGGACCTCTCCTGTTTAACATATTTATAAATGATTTATTCTATGTAACGGAGACTGAAATATGTAACTACGCTGACGATACAACGTACTATACTTGTGATAGTAACATCGATGCAGCAATAGTAAGACTGGAAAATGATGTCTCTAAAAGTGCAGAATGGTTTGACAACAACTGCATGAAACTGAACAAATCAAAATGTCATTTGATGACTTTCGGTAACGACAACATTGAAGAAACAATAAAATAGATGATGAGGTTATTTCGGAAAGCGCTGAAGAAAAATTATTAGGCGTAACCTTAGACAAGAAATTAACGTTTAAGTCACACGTTAATACATTATGTAAAAAGGCTAACCAAAATTACATGCGTTATCTAGAATAGCCTGTTATATCAGCGGTGACAAATTAAAACAAATTATGCAGACGTTTGTATTGTCACAATTCAATTACTGTCCCCTCATTTGGATGTTTTACGATAGACGTACGAATAATAAGATAAATCACATCCACGAAAAAGCTTTGAGAATAGCTTATGGCGACAAAGAGTCAGACTATTTAACTCTTTTGCAAAAGGACAATTCAGTGACCGTTCACCAGAAAAGTTTACAACTGCTGATCACGGAGATCTTCAAAACAAATAATGACCTCAATCCAATTTTTATGAAAGAAATTTTTCTGAGAAAAATTTCACAATATGATCTGAGAATTAACAACCGGCTGCAAGTGCCGAAGTATAAAACTGTTGCCTACGGTAAACAAAGTGTAGCTTATATTGGGAGCTTTTTGTGGAACACGATTGCGGATGAGGTCAAAGTTTCTGAAACTATTTGCAAATTTAAAACACTTATTAAAAACTGGAAAGGTGAAACATGCAGTTGTAAACTATGTACACCATACATAGCTCAAATTGGTTTCTTCACTTAGTCATATTTAAACTTTCGGTATATTTATCAATAAACTTTCAACTACATCTTTGTTTGAATAACTATGTACAATTTATTTTGATCTTTTATTTATTCTTAGTTACGTGGTAGGTTTTAATTAGCTATTTAATTATTAGCTATTACTAATAATACCTACGGTAAATAAAAAAAATTGATAATAATGGAACGGATGTAGCTTAGGGTTAGAGCAACTCACGATAGCCCCCAGGCTCAAAAGGGCCTAGCGTAAATTAAGGCTTGCTACGCTTAATGTCGTATTTTACTAACCTTCGGGGTTACAGTGCGGTCTTCCGCTGAAACAGAGAGATATACCAAGATGAAAAGCATGGAAAAACGTTGGGATAACGAAATCTATAAATAATGCTTATCATGGTAAGAAATTATGTATATGTAGCTTACGTAAACTTGATCCAAGACTTGAGTTGGTCCGCCTTCGTACTAAAATTTCCTCTCCCATCTCGTCCTAAAATAGTTCAAGGGAATTTCATAGACCAGACCAGACCAGCTAAAACCAAAGCAGAGCAGAGCAGAGCAGACGAGATAAGACCACATAAGACTAAACAAGATCAGACCACAACAGACCAGACCAGACAAGACCAGATCAGACAAGACCAAAGCAGACAAGACCAGACCAGATAAGACAAATAAGATAAAAAAAATGAGACAGAGGAATGGAACTACAGAATAAAACAAAGTTACCTTAGAGGCGGATTTTGGTGCTGAGGATCTTTCACCAATGCTCTTTGACAATGTATGTTTTTCATGAAGTCTTTTGAATGCAGAGCGAACTTCAGCGTTCCCAATACAGTGAATAAGAAAGATAAACAGACCCTGCAAGTATCGTAAAATACGTTAATGCCACATTGCTTAATTTCGCCAATAGAAAATGCTTAGAATTGAGCCTTGGCCAAACGATCAAACATTGTTGATCAAACATTTGAGATTTGCTTTACAAGCAATGTTTGGTTGTTTGGCAACATCACGAAACATTGCTTGACACTTTGAATCTGCTAATCTGTTATCAAAAGCTTCAAAAATTTTTTGCTTTTCTCAAGCAAGAAATGTTTTACAAGCACTATTTTCAACATTTTTTTGACAAGAAAATGTCAAATGTTTGATCAACAATGTTTGATCATTCAGCCAGGGTTTTAGAATTAAAATTAAATTCGACAGGAAGGCAATTGCAGGAGAAGAAAGGGTTGGGAAACAGTCAAGGGAGTTTTCTAAGGACACAACAATCAGAGTTAAAGAAAATGAAGTAGACAGTTATTTGAGCTAACAAGGTTGTTTCGAGTTTTCGAGAGAAAGTTCTATAAGCATGATGATCAGAATGACATTACGACACTACAATATGGTTGAGTTAAAGTGATAAAGGCCTATTTAGAGCATTCTACGGTCATTTATAAGGGGAATGAAGTAAACCCCAGGGGGGTACTCATTAACTTTCAATACGGGGGGGTCCATGCCACTATTTCCTTGCAGATCCCCAAATATTGAGTTTAATGTTTTTAGGACCCCAAATATTGCTATCTATTTTTGGACACCTAAAATGTTTTCTCGGGATTAGCCATCAGTTTTATGACAATTTACAATTTATAAGCTCTTGGCAGTTGGATGGGTCATTGTAATGAGTCGCACCAAATCGCAAGATTCTTCCTTCAGATTTGTGGACCCCAAATATCTAATTTTTATCCATGTTATGATTCACAGACCCCAAATATTTAATAAGCTTAAGATTTCGGACCCCAAATATTGGCATGGACCCCTCGTTTTGAAAGTTAATGAGTACCCCCCCACCCCCAGTACCCCCCCCCCCTGGGAAGTAAACAGGCGCTTCACAAACCTGCAAAGAGTTGAATATACAGAAAAAATACTGGAAAACCAATGTTTGGTTATTGACAGCAAGCAGTCCAAATATCCAAGATAGACCAAGAATCGGCATTAGAATAACCATTGCTTTTGCGCCAGCCCTAGGATCAGGGAAGAAAAATAATTATCGAGATTTCACTACAGTATTATGAGATGAGGTATTGGCCAAAATGATAAAGTCTAATGCAGTAAAAATTTTAAATAAGGAATAATTTTGCAAGAGGCAAGGAGAGACAACGCACGACAAGAAAGGACACGACAAGACAATATAGGACAATACAGGCACGAAATGAGCAAGGCAAGACCAAGACAAGGTCAAGGAAAGACAAGACAAGACAAGACAAGACAAGACAAGACAAGACAAGATCAAGAAAACATCAAGACAAGACGAGACAAGACAAGACAAGTCAAGGCAAGACAAGACAACATCAAGACAAGACAAGACAAGACAAGACAAGACAAGACAAGACAAGACAGGACAAGACAATAAAAGATAAGACAAGACAAGACAACGCAAGACAACATCAAGACAACATCAAAACAAGACAAGACAAGTCAAGACAACGCAAGACAACATCAAGACAAAATCAAGACAAGACTGGACAAGACGAGACAAGACAATGCAAGACAAGATCAAGACAGCATAAAAACAAGATAACGTGAGATAAGATCAAACAAGACCAAGTCAAAACAAGACCAAGAAAGGACAAGACAAGACAAGACAAGACCAAACCAGACAAGACCAAGACCAGAAAGGCCACTCAACAACAAAACATGATAAGACAAGACAAGACAAGATGAAGCAGTCAACAAGACTTCTATATTAAGTGTAATCTGCCGAAAACTTCCATTTATCTTCAAATTTCAATGCAGAAAAATAAATTGATATAAAGTGATTTGATCATTTTTCAAAACAAGATTCTAGTAAACAAACTTACTTAATTTGTAACACAGATTTGTTATCTGTTTTCATGTCGACTTGAACTGTACTGACAGATGACATCAGAATTTTCACAACAATAATCAGGACGACAAAGTTTATCTGGAAAGAAATCAATTTTACATCAAGGGAATTTACTTCCTGTTCAGATCTCCAGGAACTAGATCACATTTTAATCGAATTTCCAGGAATTTGAGTAGGTATACTTACGATTATAACGATCAAAACTGGTGCAACAAATGCCCAAATCAGACCACCACTCATGGAGATCCAGCAACTAAACAGAAAGATGGCATTCTTTTGAAATATATAGTGAACAGGCTGATCAATGTCTTATAAAAGCGAAGATGCTATAGACTATAGTATAAAATGAAAGTAAAAATAAATGCAGTAGGAAGCTACGATGCTAATGAATACAGTATTAAATGAAGATGCTAATGAATACGGTTTAAATGCAGATGCTAATGAATACAGTATTAAATGAAGATGGTAATGAATACGGTTTAAATGCAGATGCTAATGAATACAGTATTAAATGAAGATGGTAATGAATACGGTTTAAATGCAGATGCTAATGAATACAGTATTAAATGAAGATGGTAATGAATAGGGTTTAAATGCAGATGCTAATGAATACAGTATTAAATGAAGATGGTAATGAATAGGGTTTAAATGCCGATGCTAATGAATACAGTATTAAATGAAGATGGTAATGAATAGGGTTTAAATGCAGATGCTAATGAATACAGTATTAAATGAAGATGGTAATGAATAGGGTTTAAATGCAGATGCTAATGAATACAGTATTAAATGAAGATGGTAATGAATAGGGTTTAAATGCAGATGCTTATGAATACAGTATTAAATGAAGATGCTAATGAATACGGTTTAAATGCAGATGCTAATGAATACAGTATTAAATGAAGATGGTAATGAATACGGTTTAAATGCAGATGCTAATGAATACAGTATTAAATGAAGATGGTAATGAATAGGGTTTAAATGCAGATGCTAATGAATACAGTATTAAATGAAGATGCTAATGAATACGGTTTAAATGCAGATGCTAATGAATACAGTATTAAATGAAGATGGTAATGAATAGGGTTTAAATGCAGATGCTAATGAATACAGTATTAAATGAAGATGGTAATGAATAGGGTTTAAATGCAGATGCTAATGAATACAGTATTAAATGAAGATGGTAATGAATAGGGTTTAAATGCAGATGCTAATGAATACAGTATTAAATGAAGATGCTAATGAATACGGTTTAAATGCAGATGCTAATGAATACAGTATTAAATGAAGATGGTAATGAATAGGGTTTAAATGCAGATGCTAATGAATACAGTATTAAATGAAGATGCTAATGAATACGGTTTAAATGCAGATGCTAATGAATACAGTATTAAATGAAGATGGTAATGAATAGGGTTTAAATGCAGATGCTAATGAATACAGTATTAAATGAAGATGCTAATGAATACGGTTTAAATGCAGATGCTAATGAATACAGTATTAAATGAAGATGGTAATGAATAGGGCTTAAATGCAGATGCTTATGAATACAGTATTAAATGAAGATGCTAATGAATACGGTTTAAATGCAGATGCTAATGAATACAGTTTTAAATGAAGATGCTAATGAATAAGGTATGAAATGAAGATGCTAATGAATATGGCATGAAATGAAGATGCAAATAAATACAGTATGAAATGACGATGCTAATGAGTAAGGTATGAAATTAAGATGCTAATGAATACGGTATGAAATGAAGATGCTAATGGATAAAAAAGGAATACAGTAAGAAGTAATTCACTAGTACCTTCACATGATAACATGTCATTAGCATCTTCATTTCCTACTGAGTTCGTTAGAATGTTACGAAATTAGCATGCTTATGAATTTGGCATTAAACGAGGATGTTACATAATACAGAATGAAATGAAAATGCAAACAGATGTACGAAAAATCCTAACGAATATGGCATTAAATGAAATTGCTGACGATTATGGTATAAAATGAAGTTGCTGATGAATATGGTACGAATGAAGATGCTAATGAATACGGTTAAAAACTAAGATCATGACGAGTACAGTACTAGATGGGGATATTAATGGATGCTGTACAAAATGAAGGAGAAAAGAACTCACGCATTTGCGGTTCCATAACCATCGGATCTTATACCAGCAGCCAGCGCGACGATGATAACTGGCAAACCTAGAAAACGAGTGACATCCTCATGGTCAGTCATCGTATAAAATCGGGTCTCCATGAAGAAAAGATGGAAACGAAACGAAACGACAACACAAGACAAGACAATAAGACAAGGTTAAGCAAGACAAAAAAAGAAAACAGAAAAGGCACGACACGATACGATACAACAAACAATACAAGACACAAGAAGACAAAACATGACTCAACATTGCAAAACATGACAAGGTAAGGCAAAACAACAAACAGAAAAGAGAAGAAAAGACACGACACGACAAGGCACGTCATGACAATGACAAAGTAAAGCAAGAAAAGAAAATAGAAAAGAGAGGAAAAGACACGATACAACACGACATGAAAAACAATGCAAGACAAGACATGAGAAGAAAATTCTCGACACAACATAACAAAACAAGACAAGGTAAAGCAAGACAACAAAAGAAGAGAGGAAAAAACATGACACGACACGACACGAAAAGGAAAACAATACAAGACAAGACACGAGAAGAAAAACCACGACATAACATTACAAAGCAAGAAGAAAAAGAAGCAAGAGGAAATAACACGACAAAACACGACAAACTACTCAAAGATGATGAGACAAGACCTGGATAGGGTCACACAAATAGCGGCCTAAATGACAGTAACTTACCCCATCCAATGACGTAATAAAATTTCAACTTGCTTCCATGACTAAACACATTCACGACTTTCTGATAAAGATGCATTCCCTCGGCCAACATCCAAGAGAACGCAGCAGTGAAGAAATAATGCAGCATGACAGCGACACACGTGCAAGCAGTCTAGAAACAAAGAAATCAAGTTTGGTTATGTTTAGCTGTGTCATTTCTGTATTACTTTCTCTTAAGGGAGAAACGGAGAGCCGGCAGCTTGCTAACAAGCAGTGACGTAGCCAGGGGAGGGGGCCACTGGGGCAGCTATATACGGGCAAAACATGATGTAAAAATGTGGTAGGACATGGCCAGGGAGCCCTGGATATGACTTGACTTGGTTATTTTTGGAAAGCCAGGCTTATGTCGACATGCACACAGTCACAACTAGTTGCCGATTGCTAACCAGCGATTTTTGGAACTAATTAATCGCAACTGACCGATGAACATAAGCGTTCTGGCAACTAGTATCTTTTCGACAGCAAATAGTAGGCGCACACTGATAGACTTTCTCATAATCATATTTTATCATATATAGACTATAATACATTTGTTTTATATTTCTAAACCATTCTGAACGATTTACATATTCGTAACATTCGTAACAGACCAACTGCTAAGGCATATCGATCTCATACTCCGAGTCATTCTAATCGGTTACAAATAACCATCAAATGCTCCCTTAGTTTGCAACTGGTTGTAGTTGTATTGAATTGCATTCTTGACAGCAGGCATGATTAAGAGGCCCATTATGACAAGCTCTATCTATGATCACGAGGCTGTGCATTCTGATCCGTCGTCCTGGTCTCCTTGTGTTTGTGAACCATATTGGTCATCCTTCTCTGCAGGGGGCCCTTGAAAAAATACACCAGGGGGTTCAAGGCCGAATTAGCAACCATCAAGAGCTCGAGGTGTCCCTTTTTCGTAATTAGTATTTCAAGCGCGAAAGGCACCGTGCAGACATCGAAAGAGACCATCACTAAGAGACAAGTTAGCAACAATGCCTTTTCTTTACCGCATGTACGGCAAGGACCAATATTCCCATGCAATTTATGCGAATCTCTTTGCCTCTTTATACCAGTGTACATTATCAGGCCGTAGAATATAATCAAAACCAGAGTGGCTGCGAAAATTATAAATGAAATGCCGTTCTGGTAAAAATAGACAGCGCCATGCATGTTCTTAGGGTTGAGTATAGCCACTAAACCAAAACCTATAGTTTCAACGGCCAGAAAACACCAGCTGAATATGATGCAGTTTCTTATATAGTTCTTTGCTACCCATCTCAGGTGTCTTAAGGGAAATCTGATCGCAACAAAACGGTCGACTCCGATGAATAGCAGAATCCAAAGCGAGGCTGTCACCGAAAACGAGGCCATGAATGAGAATATCTGCCGCGCTTTCTCTCGTTCGAATGCATACAGGATGACGTATGAAACGCAGGAGATGCCCACGAGAAGATCGCACACAGCGAGGCTGAGTAGGAGCTGCTTGTAAGACTTGAGTTTTCGTTTTCCCTTTGTTATTAATACGATTTCAACGATATTCACGACTATAGCGATTACTCCAATGATGCTGTACAAGACGAATACGACGATAGCATTCATGTTGTCGCTAATCGCAAAAACCCCTCTGTCGTCAAAAAAGATTAGCGTGAGATAAAATGCCTCTTTGTTTATTAACTGACAAGTCCGGTTGAGATGGTCAATCGCTTCTTATAATGTTTATTTATTTTTATCGTTGTCCTTCTATTGATAAACGCTTTGTCTCACTTATCATTGTAGCGATTCTGACTTATCGCGTCTCTTGCCGATTAATCGATCCTATCTGTTGCCGAATAATTTTTCGCTCGTTTAATGAATAGATAATATCGACTCTATCGCCTATTAATTAACTTAATCGCGCATTGGCCGATTCTATCGCTCAGCCAATTCACTCACTCATTATCTATATCGCTTGCTTCACTACATAAACGCAACGCTACTCGCTATGAACCAAGTTAACCAGCCTCTCTGCTCCAATCACTTCTTCAATGGTTGTTGATCTTATTTCATCACTTATACAATCGTTGCTTTGATTGTTTATTACTGCCAAGATACTGCTTATAGTTGATTTGCTTATGACTGGCGTTTGAAGATTTTGTGAGCCTTTTATTTCGAGTTCAGCTTTTCTCTATCTATAACAGTGCGACTCAGTCAGCATCATGATTCTTTCCTTTCACGATATCTAATTTTCACTAGCAAGTTTATCTTTTGCTGTGGCTCATCTGACAGTCAGAATAAAAGAGGCTTATACCATGTATGCCAAGAAGTTCTCCTGTCGAGCAGCTAAGAGTAAGAAAACATCAACTACAGGTTGCCAGGTTCCAGGGTTCAGTGGTCCAGCCAGTAAGGTTCCTTGGCAACTTCTGATTTCGACAGTTAGCAAGGCAATACAATATGAGTACTTTACCACTCAACTCAGATCCTGCTCGCTACTCCTTACTGATCACGGCTTTAGATTCTGCTTGTCGGGAACACTTGCAACTCTAAACCAATCAATTCTTTCTGTTATATCGTGCTTGAGTTAGATTCCAAGTAGTTGGTTTTCAGATGGCCTAGGCAGCCTTCATGTACTGTTTCGTTTCCTAAGCATTAAGCTTGAACGTGCTTCGATAATTTGCTTAATTTGCCATGCATGCAAGCAACAAGATCAATACATCTATCTCTCAAGAATTCAAGCCCGGTAATTTCCTAACAATTTCAAACATTGGTCATTATTTTAATGTACTTGCTAAGTTCAAACTGTTCCTCAAGTCGTAAATTAACGTGAAATCCAAAATAAATGAGAACTTTATCCATCCATTTCACCCAGCAGCTGTTTTGCACAGTATTTTCACAAAAACGCTGCATTGGTTGGCTTTGTTTACGAAGGCAGAGGAAATTAAGCCTTGCAAGTTCAGTCTTTGTTAATTAGTAGATTACAAGGACAAACGGATCAAAACAATACCATCATTGCTGTGCCTTAGAGCAAACAGTGCGACCATCTGCATTCACTTGCACAGTTATATGTATTTTTAATCTTAATCATATTCCTTGATTACAGCTGGATCCTAATTTACTTAAATATTCAAACATTGTCATCTTCCCACAAGAAATCAAGTCAATTTTCACGAAAATAAGCCTTATCCAGCTTAGCACTATTCAGTAGGAGGGTGTAGTAACTCTGACTCAGTTATTGATATAGGCCGAATACAATTTGTGCTCATGCGATATGAGCCTAACTGCATGCGTTTCGGTACCTTAGGCCAGGTACCAACCTTACATAGTAATATGCAAGACTTCTGTACTCGTGTGATACGAGTCTAAAACTCACGCAGTTACTCACCAGTCAGCCCAGATCCGGTGGTCGTGTGATTAGCACTTGTGCTTCTCACGCAATAAACCCCGGTTCGATTCTCACACATGACACTGATGAGCTCAAATAAGAGCGAAACGCGTCTGGCATTTGAGAATGGGGCGGCTGGTGAAATTATTGATATAATACAATTGATATAATACAATTTGTGCTCATGCGATATGAGCCTAACTGCATGCGTTTCGGTACCTTAGGCCAGGTACCAACCTTACATATGACTCAGTTCTGTAATGAGATAATACCCAAATTTCAACCATCAGTTTGTCTGAAGAAGGAGAGGAGAGACATGTGAGACAAATTCTTACTTCCTTGATTCAGATAATCTTGAAAAGATAGATCGTTGACTCACTGCTGCACTAGCTCAACAGCTAACATTCACCAATAACAAATCTTCATTAAGCAGACCCATACCCAAGGCAAAGTATCAAAAAACAGGCTCTAAACCCGGGCGAAACGCCACAGAACAAGACCTACTGGAGGGGGGCTTTGGGATTTCACGGGTTGCGGGTTTGGCCGATTTCGCCCTCGGGTTTTCGGGTTATTCCGAAAAATCGTGCGGGTTTTCGGGTCAAGTATATTCAATGGGCAACGGGTTTTGCCACTTTTCCAGCTCGGGTTTCGGGTATTGTAGAAAAAAATGTGCCGGTTTTCGGGTTTTAACCCCACAAAGGCTATCAATGTGTAAAATTCTTAAAAACAGTTTTTGAAACTAAGGTCATCCGGGTTTTCGGGTTTGTCCTCCCAATTTTCTTCCGGGTTTTCGGGTTTTGATACCCCCCAAAGCCCCCCTCCTACTGTACAAGCCGGGAAAAATATCACAAACTGATTCATAACCCAGGCAGGCACGTCGCCCTGTAATAGGAGTTACCCCCTCTCGAATCGAGGAAATACGTTTTCATAGTCTCGGACACCAGAAAGAAGAGAAACCGCTGGAATAGGTATCAGTGAGCTATCGCTTGCAAAAAAGCATTCAGAGATTACTAAGTTTTCAGCTAAAGCTAAACGGATATAAGTGGGATAAAGCAGCTATTTAGTTAAGGTGTGGGCAGGCCTTCTGTTTTTATAGAGACAAGGATGCGATCTACTTTGAGGTATAGCGATTGAATTATGTTCATTTCCCTTTGCTGTGCGTTCTGTTTCAAAAATGGGAAACCGTTTGGGTCTAGCCCACCTGACTAAAAACCCCTAAAAAACTTCGGGTCTAAATCGGATTATTCCGAAGCATACCAAAAGTAGGTTGGATATCAGTCCAGAATTGGGTTGGATCTCAAAAAAATTCTAGCAGCGGAACCCAGGCTTATCCGTACCAGATTCAGTACAGATTCAATTCATTATAGCTCATTAGCTGTGGATGCAAGCCATTATAGCTTTTCCAAATATAGCCTGCGTTTGCTTTGGCAAGTCAAGGTTTGAGTTGAAAAATAATATTTAACCCAGCCGATTTCTGAGGTTGCAGCTTGCGTCCTCAGATTTCTATTCTAGAACGAACACCTTGGGTAGTTATTTACCGACTGATTGCTGATCTCTTACCTTATTATAGGTAGCGCCAATGCCAGCAAGGTATATGATCTGTGCAATGCCAAGTGCAACCACGAGATTTGTGTGAATTGCAGTACGTTCTGCATCCAAATTGCTGCCAGAAGAAAAATGGAAAACAGTACAAGAGGTGCACAACAATGCTACGCGCTGTGCATCAAATATCTTAAAACAGATATACTCGTTCTCATGGCATCACTGCATGAACAATAGACCTTTTCAAAGAGGTCTGGGTCGGCGGAAATCTTTCTAGAAGGTGGCTGACATCTTGAGAAAGGGAATCCTCTCTGTGTGCAGCGACCGGGATACCGGTCGCTTTAGGAGACGTCATGCAGCAAAATTTTCTTTAAATTCACCAATAATGGAACAAAAGAGAGAAAAGGAATCTGTGACAATAAATGTTGAAAATATCTGCAAAAATTCAGGAAACAAAATGCAAGGAAAGTCTTTTATGCAAGTAACTCACAAAAAGCAAAATATTTGGTTAAATGCCTCCTCGAGTAAATTGGGACTTGAATCCTTTCTTTCACTTTCACTCCAACAAAACTCGAGTTTGAAGCAAAATTTGCAGCACTACCTCTCCTAAAGCGACCGCAATAAAGGCCGTTGCCAACAAAGGTCGTTGCAAACGGAGAGGATTCCCTTACTCAAGATGTCAGCCATCTTCCAGAAAAATGTCGCACTAAACCCAGACCTCTTTGAAAAGTTCTATTACTCCTGTTCGCCTGAAACACAAATGCCTTTGAAAACAGACTTAACCAGGATTCTAAATCCTGGTATCTATCTTTCTCCCTTGAGCCAAAGGCTCAAGCAAAACGTTTAGACGAAACGTTAAATTTTCGATAAAATTAAATTTTCGTTAGTTTTTCGATAAAAGGTAAAGCTATTTCTTACTCTAAGGTGACAAATGTTGCGAAGGTTAGTAGTAATCCAAACAACGAGACGCCACAGCCAATATACGTGATGTAGCTCAAAGCAGTTTTATGTTCATCAGAGATCTGCAAAGAAAAAACCTGCATTTAAAATTTGCATTCATACTGTATTCATTAGCATAGCATGCCGTGTTCGTTAGAATGTTCATTATACAATATCTGTGGGCATATTCATTTAATACCGCATTCATTTGTATCTTGGTTTCATACCGTATTCGTTAGCATCTTCATTTCATACCATATCTATTAGGATCTTCATTTAATACCGCATTCATTAGCATCTTCATTTCCTACCGTATTAATTAGCATCTTCATTTCATACTGTATTCATTAGTATCTTCATTTCCTACCGTATTAATTAGCATCTTCATTTAATACCGCATTCATTAGCATCTTCATTTAATACCGTATTCATTGGCATCTTCATTTCATACCATATTCATTTGCATCTTCATTTCATGCCATATTCGTTAGCATCTTCATTTCATACTGCATTCATTAGCATCTTCGTTTCGTACCGTACTCATTAGCAATTTCAAGTCCATACTTTATTCATTGGCATCTTCATTTCATAACATATTCGTTAGCATCTTCCGCATCTTCATTTCATAACATATTAATTAGCATTTCTTTAAACCATCACTTCAAATTCATACTGCATTCTTAAGCCTCTTGATTTCTTACTGATTAAATAAAAACAGCCCTATATAACATATAATATAAAAGAAGAACCCTCTCCACTCGCCTCAATTTCTTTTACACTCATGAGCACAGCAAAGCTTGTCATATGGTTACATTTTGTTTCAACATAATCACCATTTTCCTTTGACATGCATCCATGATAGGACCAACCATCATTGTGATCTTTTCTACAAAATAGACATACGACACATTAAATTCTGTGTTGTATATAGTAGGTTTCTATGTAAGGTACCGAAATGCATGCAGTTAGGCTCATATCGCATGAACACAAATTCGTATTCGGCCTATATGAATAATTTCACCAGCCACCCCATTCTCAAATGCCAGACGCGTTTCGCTCTTATTGGAGCTCATCAGTGACTTGTGTGAGAATCGAACCGGGGTTTATTGCGTGAGAAGCAATAAACTCACGCAGTTACTCATCAGTCAGCCCAGCTCCGGTGGTCTTGTGATTAACACTTGTGCTTCTCTCGCAATAAACCCTGGTTCGATACTCATACATGTCACTGATGAGCTCCAATAAGAGCGAAGCGTGTCTGGCATTTGAGAATGGGGCGGCTGGTGAAAGTATTCATATAGGCCGAATACGAATTTGTGCTCATGCGATATGAGCCTAACTGCATGCGTTTCGGTACCTTAGGTACCAACCTTACATACAAAAAAAATTGCTTTGATTTTATGATCTGAGTTCATACCTGGATTTCTTTCTCCAAAAACCACCTCTAACTTCTTTGTCTTTTGGTACCTTCAAAGAAAAAAGAATTCAAGCTTGGCGAATCCTTTTTAAAAACGACAATACAGAGACTTGCTTAACAAAATAAGAAAAACAGCTCCACCGGAGCTAAGGTATGTGAGTGCATTTGGTCCATGGGGTCTCGCGGTACTCTGGAGAATGATGGAATGCAGGTACTACTGTGATGGGTAAGCACTACTGTGATGGGTTATTATGCTTGATGTGTGAGTATTTCATTGCGTACTGTGGTGGATAAGCACTACTGTCGTCCATTATTACGCTTGTTGTGGTGGGTTATTATGCTTGATGTGCGAGTATTTCATTGCGTACTGTGGTGGATAAGCACTACTGTCGTAGATTATTATGCTTGATGTGGTGGATTAGTATGATTGATATGGTGTTTTTCTTACTTGATCCATACATTTTGTTAAAATTTCGTATCCATTACAGTACGCAAAAAATTGCACCACATCAAGCATAGTAACTCACCACATCAATTATAAAAACCCACCACAGCAGTGCTTATCCACACGGTATGCAAAAAATACCACCACATCAAGCATAATAACCCACCACAGCAGTGCTTATCCGCCACAGTACGCAACAAATACCACCACAGTAGTGGGTATCCACCACAGTAGTGCTTAAAATTCGCACGCGTGATAATAGACAAAGCAAAAAGCATTTAAGTAGATGCCTACCAGAATCGCCAGCTTCTGCTTCAATGTAATCGGTTTCACCAACTTCCCTTTGTCTTCTATACTTAGTGATAAGGCTGCAATGTTTGAGGCAACTCTTATTCGCTTCTTCTTTACAGTATAGCTACAAATCAAAATTTAAAACAAATTCTTTATATCATCACCATCAAAAGATGCTAGACTTATTATACGAGTCCCAGTTATTGCTGCTACCAACTTTAGTTGTTGTTGTTATCAGAGAGCTGCTCCAATTGTCTAGCGAATTGCTGTGGCTGATGTGGTGGTCTAGATCTTTTGAGCGGAACTGAGACTCGTGTAACACGCTAGCGAATCTATAATCGCTACTGTGGTGGATAATCACTACTTGTGGTGGGTTACTATGCTTGCGGTGGTGGCAGTTTTGGCGTACTGTGGTGGATAATCACTACTTGTGGTGGTTTACTATGCTTGCGGTGGTGGCAGTTTTGGCGTACTGTGGTGGATTTTGTGGTTTTTTCTTGCTTGATCTATAGAGTTTTCTGTGATTTCGTATTCACCACATAAAGCATTATAAACCACCACAAGTAGTGATTATCCACCACAGAACGCAAAAACTACCACCACAGTACGCAAATAGTACCACCACAGTAGTGATTATCCACCACAGTAGTGATTATAGATTCGCTAGCGTGTGTAATAAGTCTAATAAAGTGCTTTCTTCTCCCAGCAAGTTAGCTGCTATGGAGCTCAATCTTTTCTTTCCTCAACAAGCATGATTCTGCATAGGACAAGAATTATTCGGTAACCCAGATTTACAAATAATAAGAAAAGCAAGATCTTTGTTTCATTTAGGGGATTTTTTAACCTGTCTTCACCAAAACCAAATAGCCGTTTCTGTGTAGACAGGAAGAGTTCGTTTTTTCACTTGGACTCTTCAATGAATACTGTTGGTCTTGCTGTATCCCGCGAGCGGTGCACAAAACATGGAACAAATATACAGAAGCCAAGGGCCCAAAATCTGGAACTCTCTTCCAGCTGAAATTAAGTCAGCCCGTAATAACAAAGAATTTAAAAGCTTGATAAAGACGTGGTTCCTGAATAAAAAATGCGCGTGTTCCTTTTGTAATAAATGATTCTTTGATGCAATCTCTGGAATTGCTTTATGTAAGTGTGAGTTAGTGTTTCTTCACTATTGTAAATACTAACATTAAATAATGTACAATTCAATTCAATTCATAATGCCAATTCAGCTTGTCTTTCTGATTGGTGCATTTGGACCCGCATCTGGGTATAAATTCCGCTCTTTTTCTATTGTTTCGGTCTGTTTCTGACATTTATACTCTGAGGAGTGTCAGACGAAAGATACTTGTATCCCCAAAATTGTTTCCACTTTTTATCGCTATTTTGAAATTTTGTGCAACTCAAAAAACCTATACAACAAAATTTGAAAAAAATGTTTGGTCGTTTGGCGAGGGCCTAAGATTTTAGCACTTCATGCAACGCCCAGACTGGCAAGCATTCCGGAACAATCAGTTTTCCGATTCTGTATATTTGTAATATATTTTCTATCTTTCATCACTTTTTCATACCTGTTGTTGTATGTCTTGTCTATTTTCATTATAACCATTACAACATTGACGTCATCTGAAAATGAAGGAAAAATTTTACATGTTGAATTTTTACAATGTTTACAACAATGTTCGCAAGTTTCAGGATGAGTTAGTGTTTGAATTACACTCATCTTTTTAATAAGAACTGACAATAAGAAACTGTATATGCCTATTTCTAAAAATCAAGAATACCATGTTTTACGTAGTACAACTGTTTTAACGACAAGGCCATATTTGGTCATAATTGCGGTTAGTCTCTCGGGTCCATGCCCCCAACATCCTCTGTTGCGTATTGGACCATGCTGTCCATCCGCCTTCCTTGTCTTCACAAATTGTCAGGCTTCAGCCTAAATTACTTTGCGTTACGAAGTTTACCCTCCCACCCACCCTGTTCGTCCCCCTACCCCCAATGGGTCGTATTAATTCGTTATGGTCGCATATTCGCGACTTCCTGCTCGGCATCTAACTAGATTCAGTCCTCCTAATTTCATCATTACGCTATGCCCTACGTAGCTGCAGTTTTAGTCCGACAAGAATGAATTCTGAAGTGTTGTTATTGTATATATATATTAGCTTATCGTTTTGTTTAGTTCGTGTGCTCGCGTGAGATAATTATACTCAGCGAGAAATATGTATACTTCAACGAAGAGGAACCCCTACTCGCTAGGAAAGTCTACTAGCGTGGAATCCCTACTCGGCGTTGATGCCACATATATCAGTAGTTGCCTGATGGCCTCTAGGCGTTAAACTCTTCTAAATGAATTAAGAGGTAAAAAGGAACTTAAGAAGCTATCTCGCTATTTAGATTCAGCATTCTATTTAACTGATGTGCTTTAATGGCCAAACGATCAAACATTGCTCGTCAAACATTTGGAATAAATTTCACAAGGAATGTTTGACCCTTTGGCCACGTCCCAAAACATTGCTTGACAAGCAAATTTCGCTCAGGCTCAGGCCTTACACTCTTTTTTTTAAATAAGCAACCGCTCAATAAGCTACTAGGGCTGAACTGACCTTAACATTAAGCAACTTGATGGCTCAATTGAATTACTGTAAGCAACTAAGAAGTC